>ML826864.1:103194-124810 GCA_009831015.1 Picea engelmannii
ATATATATATATATATATAATCATGGTGATATGAATTATTCAATTCATGACTTGACTTAACCTTATAAAGAGTAAGGAATTAATAAAAAGAAAATAAAGGATGACAAAAACAAATGGAAATGACTCAGCACATCATGAAGAAAGACTAAGTAGAAGATAGGTTAACAGATGGATGGGCCGGTTGGAGGAATATAAGGAAGAGGTGCAAAACTAGGATTAAACGATGTGCAAGGTATGGAAAGTATTTGTAAAATCCAGCACTGCTTGGACCCTCTCTTGGTGCAGTGTGGTCCATCTTGTGTACTGGTCGTCATAACTTCCAACAGGTTAATATTGTTCCTTGAGGGAATACAAAAAAGCCGCCCAAGTGGGTCCTAGGATAAAAATTCCAGACTCATCCTCAACATGTTTCTCATAGTAAAACTACCACCAGTCTCTGACATGGGGAAGGGCCTTAAGGAACACAAAGGTGATCTTTACACTGTTGGAAAAATTGTGGACAATGAAATAACCTTCCAGCAGATTTAACCATTTTTCCAAAGTGTCGACATCTATCTGGCCTTCAAATAAAGAAATATCAAAGTTAACTTGTACTTTGAAGGGCGTTGCACCTTCAAAGAGATTCTTGGTTGAAGGTGCCTTCATTTTTATTGGTAGCCATCAAAGGATATGGGAAAAACTATCCATCATCTCGTTCCTTTGTCACGTGAGGGATTCCTCGAGCAAAAATTTGAAAGGATCTCCTATCCCGTCGTCTCTCTTTTCTTCCACCATGGAAATTTGGTTGGGCATGCAAGAACAGTTTTCCTCAAGAGATACAAGCTTGAGACCCAAATCTCTATACCCTGACCTTGTTGGGGACATTCACTCAGGATGATAAGGAGTAGACCGCTCTGATACTACTGATCCAAATTATTTTATGAACAATATGAAGGAATAAAAATAACAAAGATATAACAAAGAATTAGACATAGATATGGCAAGGAACACAATAATATAGTAAAGCTCAAATTCTATTAATAACTGTTTGAAATACAAAAGACTATAAAATGCAAAATCACACAAGCTAGCTAGAATGGTGGTAGCTTATCTATGAGAATAGATGTGTCGGATACGTTATTCACAAGAATCTGGTTACAATGATGCTTCAAAAGCCTTTTTAACATCAATCATAGATGAGAAAACACTAAACATCCAAAAAGCTAACCCTAGGAGATGAAGTGCCAAAGGTCATGTGGGCCCTGATGGGGTAAGTTGGTACATCAAATTCCCAGGGTCATAACTTTTGCATATGATCTATGTTTTAGGCGCACGATAGCCCGTTGGAAAGGTGGTTGATTTGGTTAGCTTGGTGTCCATCATCGACCATAGGCTAGAACAAAAGGTACTCAAGAACCTACTGTCTCGATTGGAGATAATAGTTTATGGTATCCCAAAATGAACCCAAACATGTGTGAAGGAGAGCTTGGTGGTGGCCTCGACTATGATCTTGTTCTTGCAGGGTGTCAAAATTTCCATCTTAGAGAATCGATCGATGACCATGAAGACATAATCATTCCCATGCTTGGTTGAAGTTAGACCAGACATGTAGTCCATGGATATGGACTCCCAAGGCCTATCCAGAGTAGGAAAAGGGGTGTAAACCCCTTGTTTCTTGACGACAGGTGATGGCCCTCGACCAAGTTTTGTGGAAACGTTGGTTGTGTTTGACCATTTTTGGGACTTCGACGGGCTGGTCAAAGATGGAGAGCCCAAGTGAAGCAGAGATCACAGGATCTTGCCCCTTGGGTTTATGTAACGAGTATGGGATATCGGCCCATGGGTTCACCCATGTTTAGGCCCCTTTTGTAATGTATAAATAGGAATCTAAGCAATGTAAGATGGGGACTACTAGTGTGGCTTAGTGCATGAGTAGCTAGCTTTGTGCACAAATGTATTGAGACTTGCAGAGCTAAGTGCAAGTGTTGTTGTAAGTGCTTGGTGCAGACAGACTATGTAAGGATTTGTGCTTTGATCTGACTCGGGGAAGGAGGATATGGCGAGGTGCGCATAGATCTCATGTCCTATGTAGAGTTGGTTTTGTGGCTTGGTGCCTGTAAGGAGATTGAAGAGACTAATAAAGAAGAGAAGAAGAGTTGGTGGACGTAGCCCCACATTAGGGTGAACCACATATATCCTATGTTGATGTGATTTGTGCAATGTTATTTATGTATTTATTTGCTTAATATTGATGCATGATAGGTAGATCCACTGATTCTTAGTGCTTAGTATATGAATGGATGTTAGATCTATTTGTATGCTATGTGCTAAATGGTTAGATGTGCTTAGATCTTGATTAATACTACGCTATTCTGTAATAAGGGTTTAACCTGCAATGTGAATAAGGGTTAAAAGACAAATGAATGTTATTGGCTAAGTGCTCTGTTAAGCATTGTGATCACAAATCTGTGTCCCAAATAATTTGTAGACACTTGAGTCCTGCAACCCCATCTCCCTCTACCTCGGGTGAGACTTCATCTGCTTCGCAGGTGTTGCCGAAAGGGTCAGTAGTTAGGGTTTTGTTGGTGCGCTGTTAAAGTGTTGAACCCTAGGTCTGCCCCTGTGCCAACAATAGGCTTGGAAATGGAATAGGTAGTGCAAGATCTGATGTATTTGAAAACATCTTGTCGAAGCTTCGACCAATAAAAATGCTTCTGCACTACTACCACCATATTTTCTACACCAAAATTTCCTACTGCCTGACTGTAATGAGCTTCCCAGATCATATTTGCATGCTCGCTTGAAGGAACACAAAGGTGGCTCATATATCATAATAATCCATCCTGGAGATGAAAGTTGGGAACTATTTTTCCTACGCTCAATGTCTAATAGGCAGTAGCAAAGTCAGGGTCACCATTGTATAATTGTGGCCATCCAGATGTCTCATGTCCACAAGAGTTGATAACTGTGGTGAGCGATGCCACCAGGGGTCGAATAAGGCAATATTTGATATGGTTGGTGATACCCTTCTTGTACTTGATATTCAAGTGGAATTGTTGTGGGAACGTGGACCCAAACATGAACCCAAAAATGTGTGAAGAATAGCTTGGTAGTGGTTTTGGCTATGATGCTCTTCTTGCAGGGTGTCAAAATTTCCATATTAGAGAATCGATCAATGACCATGAAGACACAATCATTCCCATGCTTGGTTGAAGGTAGATTGGACATGTAGTCCATGGAGATGGACTCCCAAGGCCTATCCGGAGTAGGAAGAGGGGTGTATAGCCCCTATTTCTTGATGGCGAGCTTGGAAATGGTGCAGGCAATGCGGGATCTGATGTACTTGCAAACATCTTGTCGAAGCTTCACCTAATAAAAATGATTTTGCAATATTGCCACTGTATTTTCTACACCAAAATGACCTGCTTCCCGATTATAATGATCTTCCCATATCATCTTTGCATGCTCAATTGAAGGAACACAAAGGTGGATCAGATGGCATAATAACCCATCTTGGAGATGAAAGTTGGGAACATTTTTTCCTGCACTCAATGTCTGATAGGAAGTAGCAAACTCAGAATCACCATTGTATAATTGTGGCCATCCAGATGTCTCATGTCCACAAGAGTTGAGAACTGTGGTGAGCGATTCCACCAGGGGTTGTCTGAGGCAATCTGGGACATTGTTGGTACTACCCTTCTTTTACTTTATATTCAAGTGAAATTGTTGCAGGTATGTGGAACACTTCATATGGTGGTCATTTTGTAACTTTCCTTACGTATGCATGAATTGGGGAGCCTAGTGATTAGTGTGGATGCTCGTTTCTTTCCCTAGAATGTAATGCTTCCATTGTCGACATGACTGCACAATGGAGTACATCTCTTTGTCATAGGTGGGGTATCTTCGAACAACATCAATTAGGGTTTCACTGTGATAGGCCACTAGATGCCCATGCTGAGTGAGGATTGCACCAATAACATAATCTGAAGCAGCTGTCTCAATCTCAAATGGTTGTTTAGATCCTCAAATACTTTCTCTTGGGGAACAAACTACACAAACCTTTAATTCATTCCACCCTTGGTAACTTGTCTTAGGGTACAAGCGATATGAGAGAATCCAAACACAAACCCTCGGTAGAAGTTAGCAAGGCCTAAGAAGCTGCAGAGCTCGGTCATTGTTTTCGGGGCCGACCAATCACGGATGACTTGGATCTTCGATGGATCCACATGTACACACTGTGCATCCATGATGTATCCCAAATATTGGATTCTCTGCATGCTGAAGGAACGCTTCTCCAAGTTGGCATATAACTTGTGTTGGCACAGGGTGCCCAATAACTGTTGAATATGCTCCAAATGTTCCTCCCAAGTTTTACTGAAGATGAGGATGTCATCCAAATATACAACCACAAAGGAGTTTGTGAATGGCCATAATATATCATGCATCATCTGCATGAATGTGGTCGAGGAATTAGTCAAGCCAAAAGGCATATCCAACCACTCAAAGAGGCCTTCTTTGGACTTGAAGGTTGTCTTCCACACATTAGTTTTCTCAATCGACACATGTTGGTAACCTGACTTTAGATCAATTTTACTGAAAAAATTGGCTCCCTTGAGGTGATCGAGAAGATCATCAATCCAGGGAATTGGGTACTGATTCTTGCCTGTGATCTTGTTCAGGGATCTGTAATTAATACAATGTCACCATGTCTGGTACTTCTTCTATACTAGAACAATTGGGCTCTCTCAAGGTGAGGAGTTGGGTCTGATGTGGAACTGTAGAATTAGCTCTTGGATTTGGTGTTTGATTTATTCATTTTCCCGAACATAATGTCTATATATAGGGCCGTTAGGAAGAGGAGAAATGGGTGTCATATCAATTGGGTGCTTTACCTGATAGTGTACATGCACCCTAGTAGGCGAGGCGAATATGTGTTTGTACACCTCGACTATTCCATCCACCTGTTGTTGTTGGGTAGAGAGACCCTGTGAAGAGGTTTTGGCAGTTGCAATGACCTTCTGATCACCTTCCAATCAATCCATATAGTGGAAAAATATCCTGGTCAAGGAAACCATCTTTTTTCACTACTTTGCAGAGATCAAAGAAACCGTAGTATTTGGGACTGCCTCTGGTACCTTGTAGATTTTATCTCCCAAAGTAATAATGACACTAAAGGGCCTAGATTCATAAACAACATGACAATTCCACATATATGGTTTTCCTATAAAAACATCACAAACTTCAAGTGAGGAAACATCACACAATACCTTCTCCTTGAAGGGTTTTATGTCATAGTACAAGCGACATTGCTGGCTGACATGGATGTTCTGTCCTTGGCTGAGCCAACCGATGGTGTATATATGAGGATGTTGTTTTGTTGTCAAGTTCAACCTTTGCTGATATTAGGTTCTTTTGGTTACCACTGTCAAAAATTAAATGGAGTGGGGTTCCCTTCACCCACATTTGTGAGTGGAAAAGACACTCCCCTTTTTCAGGCTCCTCCGGCTCCTCTGGATGGAATTTTGTGGTAGTGATGGTGAAAATAGGTTCAACATCAATGACCCATATTCCCTTTTTTGGCTTAGAATCAAATTCTGAGCCAACATCTGATCCTAGGGATTTCATCTCATCCAACAACGACTGTTTGGAGTGACGTTCATCAGTATTGTGCCAAGGGATTTTGTGGAACTCACACCATTTTCCAGTGTCCTTCTTCGACTTCCCATTACCCTTCTTTGTTGGTGGCTTGGGATGGTTATCCCAGGGTTGGGCATCCTTGATATGTCCTTTGGTTTTGGAGTTAGGGCCACCCTTACCATACTTTGGCTATTACGGATTTTCATATCTGAACTCCTGCTTGTTCTGTTGCTTCAATTTTTGCTCAATTTTGACAACATGCCGTTAAGTGGCTCCCATTGACGAGATGTCCAAAAAATCCATTTAAGTTTGGATGTAATTGTGCAAAGCCCCATGATATTTTAGGACCATATGCTTCTCAGAGTCTTTGATACCCAAATTGGTGCACAAGGTATTGAAAGTATTTGTGAACTCTGATACTGTTTGGCCCCTCTCTTGGTGCAGTGTGGTCCATCTCGTGTACTAGTCATCAAAACTTCCAACAGGGTAATATTGTTCCTTGAGGGAATCAACAAAAGTCATCCAAGTGGGTCCTGGCCCAAAAATTCTAGTCTCATCCTCAACATTTTTCTCATAGTAATTCTCCCACCAATCTCTGACATGGGGAGGGGCTTTAAGGAGTGCGAAGGTGATCTTTTCACTATTGGAAAAATTGTGGACATAAAATAACCTTCTAGCAGATTTAACCATTTTTCCAAGGTGTTGACATCTATCTAGCTTTCAAATAGAGGAATATCAAATTTAACTTGTACCTTGAAGGGTTTTTCACCTTCGAAGTGATTTCTAGTTGAAGGTGCCTCAGTTGTTGACGACAACCGTCGAAGGATCCGGGTAAGAATTTCCATCATCTCGTTCCTCTGTCGTGCGAGGTATTCCTTGAGAAAGAATTTGAAAGGATCTCCTATCCCATTGTCCATATTTTAGTCCACCATGGAAGGTCGCTTGGGCATGCGAGAGTGATTGTTGTCAAGAGATACAATCTCGAGACCCATCTCTCTATAAACTGACCTCATCGAGGACATGCACCGTGGATGACAAGGAGCAGACCGCTCTGATACCACTGATCCAAATTATTTGAGAAACAATATGAAGGCAGAGAAATAAAAAAGATAGAACAAATAATTACACAAATATATGGAAAGGAACATTGTAATACAATAAATCTCAGATTCTATTAATAACTATCTAAAATACAAAAGACTGTAAAATGCAAAAGCACACAAGCTGGCTATAATGTTGGTAGCTTATCTCTAAGAAGAGAAGTGTTGGCTATGCTCATTTGCAAGAAGTTGGTTACAATGAGGCTGTAAAAGCCTTTTTAAAATCAAGCATAAATGAGAAAACCTTAAACATCCAAAAACCTAACCCTAGGAGATGAAGTTCCAAAGGTCATGTGGGCCCCGATGGGGTAAGTTGGTACATCAACTTCTTAGGGTCGTAACTTTTACATATGATTTCCGTTTTAGACACACGATAGATTGTTGGAAAGGTATATCTGAGGAATACATATATTTCCTTAACACTCTAACTCCAAATGCAATGTGACTGTGGCAGGCCCAAAAATCGTTGTTTAGGGCCTCAAAACGGCCTGAGAAGTTTAGGACCCGAAAAGCTAGAAAAAACTGTCAAAATGGAAATTGGGATTTGAGCTAGTGGAATAGGTGGGTGGCCACAAATATCCACCTATATAGTTACTCCCCCATTATGAACCAATGGTATCCATTGCATCAAGTGCCTGCATTAGATGAGGAAAATTATGCTGAACATGACTCCTGGTGAGCCACTTGCCCAAGAAATTGCCCTCCTTTGACGACCTAATGGAGTTTGATAGTCTGTTGGCAGGTGTCCTTTGTGTTGGAATCCATGATTTGATCAACTCTCTCCTTTTCAATGCAGGAAGGATTGAGTTCTGTAGGGTCCAACTACTTGGCCCCATATGAAGTGTCCAAGAGAGGTGGAAAATATGGGCGGAGTAGTCCCACATTAAATACCGTGTGCAATCCAAGGAAAGGAGGAATACTTAATTCAAAAGAATTCTCATCCACAACCTTGGTGATGGTGTAAGGCCCGTATCAGAGTGGGTACAATTTCCAATGGGGTCATGTGAGGTGCTCTTTCTGCAAATGTAACTAGACTTTATCTCTCGCCTGAAATTTGTGTGATACCTGATGTTGATTGTGGTGCTTCTCGTACTTGGCATTGGCTTTTTGCACAATATCATTAACTTGTTGTTGGATGTGTTGGGTGTTCTCAACAAATTTGGCTACCCGATCAACCTCTGTCTGAGCATGGGAGGACTCTTCCTGTGCGACTTCAATGGGCATAGCTACGTAAATGGGGGCCAATGGTTGAAAGCCCAAGCACACCTGAAAAGGGCTGTGGCCAATAGAGCTATGGAGGGCTCTATTGTAGCTATGTTGAACACAAGGAAGGATTTAATTCCATGTGCGTGGATGTTTGTAATTAAACATTCACATGATATAAACAATCATCTTGTTGACTACCTTTGTTTGTCTATCAATCTGTGGGTGGAAGGCAGTCGATTTGGTTAGCTTGGTATCCATCAATGACCATAGGCTGGACTAAAAGGTGCTTAGGAACCTATTGTCTCAATCGAAGATAATAGTTTGTGGTATCCCAAAATGAACCCAAACATGTGTGAAGAAGAGCTTGGCTGTGGCCTTGACTGTTATGCTCTTCTTGCAGGGTTCCAAAATTGCCATCTTAGAAAATCGATCGATTAGCACAAAGACACATTCATCCCCATGCTTGGTTGAAGGTAGAACAAACATATAGTCCATGGATATGGACTCCCAAGGCCTATCTAGAGTAATAAGAGGTGCGTATAACCTCTGTTTCTTGATGGCAGGCTTGGAATGGGGCAAGTGGTGCAAGATTTGATGTACTTGCTACCATCTTGTCAAAGATTTGTCCAATAAAAATGATTTTTCAATACTGCCACTGTCTTTTCTACACCAAAATGTCCCACTACTCGACTGTAATGAGATTTCCAAATCAGCTTTGCACACTCGCTTGAAGGAACACAAATTTGGCTCAATTGGCATAATAACCCATCCCAGATATGAAAGTTGGGAACTATTTTACCTATGCTCAATGTATAATAACCAGTAGAAAAGTCAAAGTCACCATTGTATAATTATGGTCATCCATGTGTCTCATGTCCACATGATTTGAGAACTATGGTGAGCGCTGCCACCAGGGGTCGACTGAGGAAATCTACGACATAGTTGGTTGTGCCCTTCTTATACTTGATATTCAAGTGGAATTTTTTCAGGTATGTGGATCACTTCTGATGGCAATCATTTTGTAACTTTTCTTGTGTCTGCATTAATTGTATAGGCTTGTGATCAATGTGGATGATCATTTCTTTCCCCAGAATGTAATGCTTCCACTTTCGACATGCCTGCACAATGGAGTACATATCTTTGTCATAGGTGGGGTATATTAGAACAACATCAGATAGAGTTTCACTGTGATAGGCCACTGGATGCCCATGTTGAGTGAGAATGGCATTGATAGTATGATAGTCTGAAGAATCTTTCTCAATCTCAAATGGTTGTTGCAGGTCTGGCATAATGAGAAATGGTGTTGAGCAGAGGCGAGATTTCAGATCCTCGAAATCTTTATGTTGGGGCATGGACCACACAAAATTGGCCTTCGTGCCACCCTTGGTCACTTGGCTTAGGGCCCAAGTGATATGAGAGAACCCCAACTCAAATTGTCGGTAGAAGTTAGCAAGGCCCAAGAAGTTGCGAAGCTTGGTCATTGTTTTCGGGGCCGACCAATTGTGGATGACTTAGATCTTGTTTGTTTCCACATGTACACCCTTTTCATTGATGATGTATCCCAAATATTGGATTTTCTACATGCCAAAGGAACACTTCACCAAGTTGGAATATAACTTGTGTTGGCGCAGGGTGCCCAATACTTGCCGAATATGCTCCAAATGTTCTTCCCAAGTTTTGCTGAAGATGAGGATGTTATCCAAATATAAAACCACAAAGGAGTTTGTGAATGTCTATAATATATCACCCATCATCTGCATGAATGTTGTTAGGGCATTATTCAAGCTGAAAGGCATGACCAAACACTAAAAGAGGCCTTCTTTGGACTTGAATATTGTTGTCCACACATCAATTTGCTTAATCTACACCTGTTCGTAGCCAGAATTCATATCAATTTGAATGAAAAACTTATCTCCCTTGAGTTGATCGAGAAGATTATCAATTTGAGGATTTGGGTACCAATTCTTGAATGTGATCTTGTTCAGGGCTCTGTAATCAATACACAGTCACCATGTTCTATCCTTCTTATGTACTAGAACAATTGGAATTCCACAAGGTGAGGAGTTGGGTATGATGTGGCCCTTCATAATTAGCTCTAGGATTTGGGATTTTATTTCTTCATTCTCTAGAGCATAACACCTATTTACAGGGCCGTTAGGCAAAGGAGCACCGGGTGTCAGATCAATTGGGCGCTTTACCTGATAGTGTACAAGCACTCCATTAGGCAAGGAAAATATGTCTTTGTGCTCCTCGACTTTTCCATCCACCTGTTGTTGTTGGGAAGAGATACACTATGCAGAGGTTTTGGTGGTTGTAGTGACCTTTTAGCCACTTTTCGATTGAACCATACAGAGGAAAAATCTCTCGGTCTGAGAAACCACCTTTATGCACTACTTCGTAGAGATCAAAGATACCACAGTGTTTGGGACTACCTCTGGTACCTTGTAGAGTTGATCTCCCAAAAGTAATGATGACCCCACATGGACTAGATTCATAAACAACATGACATTTCCACATATATGGTTGTCCTAGCAGAACATCGCAAAATTCAAGTGGGGCAACATCACATAATACCTCATCCTTGAAGGGTTTGATGTTGTAGTGCAGGCGACATTACTAGCTAATGCGGATGTCCCGTCCTTGGTTGAGCCAACTGATGGTATATGGCAGAGGTCATTTTCAATTTCAACCTCTTTACAACCTCTATTGAGATCAGGTTCTTCTATCTACCACTGTCAACAATGAAATGGAGTGGGGTTCCCTTCACCCACATCTGTGAGTGGAAAAGATTCTCCTCTTATTTAGACTCCTCCGACTCCTCTGGCTGGACTTTTGTGGTAGTGATGGTGACATTAGGTTCGAAATCAATGATCCATCTTCCCTTTTCTAGCTTGGAATCAGAGTCTGATTCAACATCTAATCCCAGGGCTTTCGTCTAAGCCAACAATGACTGTTTGGAGTGACATTCATCAGTATTGTACCAAGGGATTTTGTGGAACTCACACCATTTTCCATTGTCCTTCTTTGACTTCCTGTTGGCACAGGGGAATACCCCAGGTTCAACTCTCAAGAGCGCACCAAAAAAACCCTAACTACTGGCCCTTTCAGCAACACCTGCGAAGCAGATGAAGTCTCACCCGAGGTAGAGGTAGGGGTGGTTGCAGGACTCAGATGTCTGCAACCTTAGCTGGGACATAGATATGTGATTATACTACTTACAACGCACTTAGCATGAATCAACCATTAATATCCAACCCTTACTCTACTTTGCAGACAACACAAAGCATCTCAATATTCACTTTGGTCTATAGTATTCCAACACTTAGCAATAGTAAACACATCAGATCCTGTAGATCAACACTAAGCACTCACATATATGTCAGATCTAATAGTCATATATATCTAAGAAGCACAAACCATAAGTGGATATATTAGAAGCACATAGCATAAGTAAAGATAAACACAATGAATCAAAGCACAAAGCGTTACACATAGATTTACATGGTTCACCCCCACCCTGGGGCTACGTCCACCAAATCTTCTTCTTTTATTAGTATCTTTAATCGTCAGTTACAACACATAGAACAAAAACCTTCTTCGCAGAGGACAAAAGATCTGCGCATCGCACTAGATCCTTCTTCCTTGCACTTCAGCACAAAGCCTCTTACAACAACTTGAACTTAGCTATGCAAGCTTCTTATGATCATGCACATAGCATTTACAATCCACATTTGATCACACAAATCTAATTATTAGCACTAAGCCGTCTGCCATACATCACATAGATGCACTATCGTCCTCTACTTACTTCGCCTAGACATCTATTTATACATACAAAAGTGGGCCTAAGAGTGGGTAAACCCATGGGCCGACATCCATTTCCCATTACATTAACCCAAAAACCCTAATAGGGCCCAAAAGTGGACCGATATGCTTCGCTTGGCAGTCCTTTTTTGACTAGCTGTCATAGTTCCAAAATAGGTCAAAATGACCAAGGTTATCCCAAAAATTTGGTCAAGGGCCAACACTTCCCATTACCCTTCTTTGTTGGTGTCTTGGGATGGTTATCCTAGGGTTGTCCATCCTTACTCTGTCCTTTTTCCTGGGAGTTAGGGCCACCCTTACCATAGTTTGATTGTTCTGGATTTACATATCTGAACTCCCACTTGTTTTGTAACATAACCGACCCCCTATTTACCTTCTAAGGAATGGGGTATCAAAATTGTTTCTTATTCTAACAAGCTTACTGAATTCACAAACTTGCGGGTGGTGGTCTTGCAGACTCATGGTATTTAATTGTACCTTTAACTAACCCACCCCAAACACTTAGCTTCTTTTTCATTCGTAGACTCATGGACTCGTGGTCCTTCTTGGACTAGCTGTTGCAGTTCCAAAATAGGTCAAAATGACCAAGGTTATCCAAAAAACTTGGTAAAGGGCCAACATGCCCCCAACACTCACTTGTGACTCGTCCCGAGTCACTATGGGATGCACAATTTTGGTTCGAAGGCCTCGAGCTTGGCTTGAGCTGCTTTGACTTGCTGTTTTTCTGTGGCCTCCTGCTGGGTGAATTCCAGGATCACTATGTCATTTACTGGTCCTTCCAGGCGCTGTTCTATAGTGATGACGACTTGCTTAAGTTCTGCTCCCTGGATTTCGATCTCAACAAATAATATGCATGCCTTGTCTTGCACCGGTTGGATGCATTGAGTGAATTCCATCACTTTGCTCTGGATCATGTGTATCTATTATTGAGCTATGCGTTGTTCATGAGATTGTTTTATTCTATCCACTAAAGACAGAGCCTTTAGTTGTGCCTGTAATGTATCCACATGCTGCTTTGCTTTTTGGAGCTGCGACTCTAGTGCCTGTAACTCTGGATTGTTTGTAAGGTTCTCCTAGATTTGGGCACTCTGGTTGCTGAGCTGCTGGCACTTTGAGGCAAGAGCTTTCAATCGGTCAACTATGCTCCGAGCAGTTTCTTCGCGATGGTCTCTTATCTCCTGAGGGGTCTTGAGCACAACACGAAGTTCTAGGTTGATAATGCATTGCTGCAGCTTCTGTATAACATCTTCAAGCTGGGGCACCTTCTGTGGAAATCTCTCTTCAGCTGGTACTTCGATAACAGTCGTAGAGCGGAGTTCTCTGTTGACTAGTTCCTTGATCTTGAGCTGCTTTGCGAGCAACTATTCCTTGCTTTGTTGTAGCTCTTATTTCTCTTCATCAAATTTCTCTGGCATAACGAGCTTCTCTCGTTCTACATTACTGCGCTGTTCTAACAGGGCTTCTTGTGCTTACGCCAAAGCCTGGGTGGCTTGTGTTTTTTCCTCTTGAGCTCATCTAAGGTGAGCTTCGACCATGTCAGCAATCTAGTGAAGTCAGGCTAGTTCGTCTCCTGGTTCTATTTTCGTTGTTGTCAAAGACACAGTGTGTACTACACGGTTGGACTGGAGTGCCTGCTGAACTCCTTGGAGTTCAATCTCTATATGGTTATACATCTACTCCTGCTTTGCCTCCTACTTCTCTATTATCTCCTTTGATGCATCATTCACTGCTGCAATGATGAAATCAAAGTCATCCAATGTGAGGGCAGTTCACATCTTGGTTACAGGGGTCCTAGGTTTCTTCCAGGAGGACACTTTTAGAGGTGAGACCTTCCTTTTCTTTGATGAGTCTTCTTCGTCCCTAGGTGGTGGTACTTTGCTTTTCTGTTGTTCAATCTATGCACCTTCTACTTCTTCGCCATCACCTCCTTCATCTGGTGTGATAGAGGTAGTCCTTACAGATGTACTGTCTACTTTGTGAACCTCTTCAGGCTTCTTCATTTTGCTTGGTCCTGGTGTGTCCAGTACAGTCTCTGGGCTATCAACATCAGACAACTCGACGTGGTTCACTAGAATGAGAAGGTCCACTGACCACTCCTTAGTAATCTCTTCTAAGTCTTCCTCTATCAACTTGTAGTAGGACTGCAACTGCTGGTGATGCTCATCGGTGCACGGTGTGATGTAGATGAAGTGGTGGTCCGTGTTGAACTTTATTAATGACCTAAATCTATAAATTGTGTTCGGGGTAATGTAAGGTATAGCCTAGATCGAGGTATTCAGTTGGTTGTAGTATACGTGAAAGACAACATTCGAATTCCATTGCTTGTTCATGTCGCTGGAGTACCACAACATACAGAACTTCCTAGCCAATGGTTCGAAGGGCTCAATCTCTGGAAAAATTGATCCTTCTGGTAGCTTCCAAGCGATGAAGGCAATTAGTATGAGTAGCTAGCTGAAGTGGAACTCATACCCCTGGTCTTGTGCTTCTCTGCAACCAAGATCTAGTTGATTGACAAGGTATTGTGCCCAGTTCATCTACAGACCCTCGGTGCACTTCCCTGCAAGGTCAACACCGAAGCTAGTTACTTGTGTTGATCTATTCTTGCGTACTAACTTTCCTGCAATCAACTAATAGGAGAGGCACACTGCACCACTCTGAATAGAGGCTACCTTGTAGCCTCGCGCACCTTTCTCAATATCACCATAGGTTTATTTGATCTTCGTTGCTAGCGCTCTATCAGTGGTTTTTCTAGGATAGAATTCATGTGGATCAGGTCCTTGCATGCTGAGTCATGTGATTTGATTAATCAAGGCGGGATCCACCATGACACGGCAGTTCAACCACAAGTAGTCTCCATGATAGCAAGACAGGAGAAGCTTTGTGCACGCATTCACCTCCTGGTGTCTTCCAAAGTGCAGGATCTTCATGACATTCAACAACATTGACCACGCGAGGTTTTGGGTCCAAGACTGTGGGACGATCTTCGAGTTATTTCCCTTGGTCTTTGTTAGATACTTGTGCGGAGCGAGCATACTGTAGACTTTCCTGTCACCGAGGTCGAAGTCACTGAATTTCATTGTTGCGAGCTTGTCCTAATCAACACGAATTGTGTGCACCCCTTTCGGTAGGTACGCAGTAACCATAGCATACTCGAATTCTCAAGGCACACTGTCACGATTGATTTCACCACGCAGGGGGGCTAGGTAAGCGGGTAAAATGATTGGAATTAGTTTAGCGTTCACAAGATCATCCTTATGTTTCGTTCGCTTCTCATCAACCTGACGAGATGGTCTGGCTCGAGTAGTGGATGGAGAAGCTGTTGCTCCTCTTGTCGATGATGCTTGGATTCTGGTGGACATTCCTCTTTCTGACATGAATCTCTCAGGCATTAAATCAAGGAGGACTTCTGTGATGGACTCTTCGACTACGGTGAGCTCGTCAAACATATGCACTCAAGAAAAATAATCGGGGTCACGATGATCATAGAGACTACACTAGGATGAATAATCAGATCGCAATGACCACTGTATACAATCACTGGTTCTGGGGCTTCAAATTCTCAGTTGGAAAAAGTGTTCTTCGGGCCTAGCAAGACGAGCTAAATAAGAAATTCGACAATGGTCTACTTTGCAATGGGTATGAGGCTTCCATTACCATTGATCTATCCGTTATGATGAGGTCTAATGGTCCGGTGGTGATCCTTTAATGGTTTTTTGTCCATTTGGGGCAGAAGTCGAACGGGTATATCAGTTTAACGACTATATTGCTTCACACCGGAGAAGTGCCATAGATCGTGGTCCTGATATCTCAGCGAAGCTCCCATCTGCAATTTTTCTTTCAGCGATGTTCCATCCAGGGTCTCTTGTAAATTTTCAATCTTCACCCTCTTTTTACTTAACTTTCTAGCCTTCTTCCCCGTAATCTTCAACTCGGTCTGTCTTTTTCCATTCTGATTTCTATCTTCTTTTAGCATAGTCACTGTGCACTGTTGAAATTCTCTCTGGGGTAATAATTCTTCTTTCTCTGGGATAGGTGCTTCCGTCGTCCATGATCTTTCTGACATTCTTTCAGCTTCGACATTTGTGTCTCTAGTGTCAAGGGGCTTCTTCTGTTCCTCAAGCAACTGTGCAATATTCTTGGTCATAAAATCTTTTAATTCCCGTTTCTTCTTCTCCAAAACTTTTTCTTTTTCTTCCTGTTGAACTTGATATCTTTCAATCCAAGGTCTTCCAAGTAACATAGTAAATAGGGCGCTGTCCTCAATAAATTTAATAATCTCAAAATCTTCTTCAGCCGAAGTTCCATGAGTATGCGTTTATATCTTAGTGAGCCTTCCACATAGGTTTACCAATTTTCCTCTAAAGAAACCTATTCCTCCTAATATAGGGATCATGGAAGGCTTTCCTATAGCTTCCCATGTTCTCTATGTCATTATATTCATCTGTGTTTCCTCATCTAGAACACAATCAATGTCGAAGTCCCCTATCCTTACTTCGGTGCATTCTTTTTCTCTAAAGATCTCTGCTAATATGACATGTCAGTGTTCAGTCAGGGTTTCTTTCATTTGGATTAATACTTTCTCTGATTCTTTCTGAGGCTCTTCTATCTCTGGGGATGCCTTAGGGTTTTCTTCATGCAGATTCATTTTTTCAAGCTTAGCAATCATTCTAGGGCAATCCAATACTTCATGGTCCAAAGCCTTACAACAAAGTCAACTAGATCTTCCACCAGGACATTCCTTAGCTACATGTCCCGGTCTTCTGCAACTGTAACATAGGGTCAATCCTCTCTTTCTTTTAAATGATCCCCAACCTATTCTATACTGCGCACTAGGATCATAGTAGTTAGCCTGCAAAAAATTATTTCTAGGGTCCTGCATCCATTTGTTAGTCAAAACAGTCTTTCTATGCATAGGTATAACATATCTATCATTATTCTTATCAGATCTATTCATGTCAAACTTTATTTCATCAATTAATGCCCTGGTTTTCAAGCTAGGACAAAATCTATCAAACATACCTAGATCCATACTCTAGAAACAAAAAATTTCACTTATTTTACTTCTATAGAGCACAAAGATTTCATATCTAAAACTTTTAACTATTATTACCTTTATCAGAGCACATAAATTACAGATCTTACCTCTTTCTTGCAGATCTGACCTCTTTTCTCGCAGATCTGATCTCTTTTCTCGCATTTCTGGTCTCTTTTCTCACAGATCTGATCTCTTTTCTCGCAGATCTGATCTCTTTTCTCGCAGATCTGATCTCTTTTCTCGCACATAGCTTCCAAGGTTAAGTAGAGCGCTACGCACTAGGGCATAGATCTATGCACATAGCTTATTTTGCACAAAGCTTCTTCTTCTCTAGTTCCCAGCAATCACAGTTTCAGGTCCTGACAAAAGAACCATTTGTTGGCACAGCGGCAGACCCCGGGTTCAATGCTCAAGAGCGCACCAACAAAAACCTAACTACCGGTCCTTTTGGCAACACCTGCGAAGTAGATGAAGTCTCACCCGAGGTAGAGGCAGGGGTGGTTGCAAGACTCAGATGTCTGCAACCTTAGCTGGGACACAGATATGTGATTATACTACTTACAACACACTTAGCATCAATCAACCATTAATATCCAACCATTACTCTACTTCGCAGACAACACAAAGCATCGCCCTATTCACTTAGGTCTAAAGTATTCCAACACTTAGCAATAGTAAACACATCAGATCCTATAGATCAACACTAAGCACTCGCATACATGTCATATCTAACAATCATATATATCTAAGAAGCACAAAGCATAAGTGAATATATTAGAAGCACATAACATAAGTAAAGATAAACAGAATGAATCAAATCACAGAGCGTTACACATAGATTTACATGGTTCACCCCCACCCTGGGGCTACGTCCACCAAATATTCTTCTTTTATTAGTATCTTCAATTGTCAGTTACAACACAGAGCACAAAACCCTTCTTCGCAGAGGACAAAAGATCTGCGCAGCTCGCTAGATCCTTATTCCTTGCACTTCAACACAAAGCCTCTTACAACAACTTGCACTTAGCTCTGCAAGCTTCTTATGATCATGCACAGAGCATTTACAATCCACATCCGATCACACAGATCTAATTATTATCACTAAGCCGTCTACCATACATCACATAGATGCACTACCATCGTCTACTTGCTTCGCCTAGGCATCTATTTATACATACAAAAGTGGGCCTAAGTGTGGGTAAAACCACGGGCCAACATCCCTTTCCCATTACATTAACCCAAAAATCCTAATAGGGCCCAAAAGTGGACTGAGATGCTTCACTTGGCAGTCCTTCTTTGACTAGCTGTTGCAGTTCCAAAATAGGTCAAAATGACCAAGGTTATCCCAAAAATTTGGTCAAGGGCCAACACTTCCCATTACCCTTCTTTGTTGGTGTCTTGGGATGGTTATCCTGGGGTTGGCCATCCTTGCTCTATCCTTTGTCTTGGGATTTAGGGCCACCCTTACCATAGTTTTATTGTTCTGGATTTACAGATCTAAACTCTCGCTTGTTCTATAACATAACCGACCCCCTATTTACCTTCTAAGGGATGGGGTATCAAATTTTTTTCTTATTCTAACAAGCTTACTGAATTCACGAACTCACGGGTGGTGGTCTTGCAGACTCATGGTATTTAATTGTACCTTTCACTAACCCACCCCAAACACTTAGCTTCTTTTTCATTTGCAGACTCATGGACTTGCAGATGTACAAATATGTACCACCCCTTTATAAGACGGTTCCAAAAGTCTCAACAATTAGATTATTTTGTGATCCTGTTGGGTTCATGAGTTGGCGTACTCGCAAAATTTCGGACTCATAAACTCATTCATCTCAACTTCCCATCTCTGCGAACCCACCATTCTCCTAAGTCCACTATCTTCACGTTACACATGTGGACCTACCCAATGCTGTCACTTGGCTTGACACATGGCACTCATACCATGACACCCTTCGTTTCCCCAAAGACCTTATCACCATGCCATGTGGCACTATGGGCCACTCTCCTTGTGGACCCTGCATGTGGACTGACATGAAATACATGTCATCATTGATATATTCTATGGGGGAGAAGGTTTCTCATTGTCTTTAATTCTCTAAGTTTTTCTCTGAGGCTTTCCTAAGACTCTTAGGATCATTTGAAGGTTGTAAAACCCGCCCCAAACTGTTAATGTTTTCTCAACATGATGCAAGGATGAGAAATTGTGCCTAACACATTGTAACAAGATGGGTAATTACCCCACTTATCATATGTACAATTATTAAAATTTCTACATAGACAGTGGAAGATATAAACAAAGTCATTGATAAACCTTTTCAGGATATTACAACTACAAACTCCATTATTGAACTAGTCTCATCGCCAATACACTCAGGGTAATGATAATTATGGAACCCATGACAAAATTACCAGTTTACATCATCTATACAATTTTTATATAATTTTTATAGTGAATATTACTTAAATGGTATTGCAAATAACAATGAATTATGACCATAATTCATAGTATTTTGCAAACTAATACTCAACACATGATTTTATACATTATTAATCAACAATAATTAAACAAGTACATACTGATCACTTATTTGGAACAATTGAATGACACCAATTGCATGCATACCTCTAAATTTCCTCCCAACCTTAGACACTGTTCCCCATAAACCGAGAATAGGTCACCCTCGAGATGGGATTGAACTCCACTAGGGCAAGGAAAATATATCCCTGGAGGTCTCTCAGCAGTATAAATATCTCAATATAGGTGCCAAGTTCCACATACTCTACTTTCCCCACATGCTTGTCCTACCCAGGAAGTGTGCCCCTTATGGCTTCCCACTTCTTCCAGGCTTCAACAACAAGCTAGACAAGAATAATCAGAGTTCTGTGACGACCAATTGGCATACCTAGGAATCCAATTCCCTACAATTCTCTCACTTGGAGAGAATGCACACGGGCCTAACAACCCACCTCTTCAACTTAAAAATTCTCTTTCGACTCTCTTCAACATAATCCTATGCTCTCCCTGGTACATGTACATGTATGGTAATGGAAGCATGGAAGTCCAGATGATGTCAACGAGTTGAGGTGGGAAAAAATAATGATCAAATGGTGGATGAAAGAGATAAAGTCCCCAAAACTTAAGTTCATGTTCCCAACTTGACACTTGTCATGTTGGAAACTACATGGGCCACACATGTGTTCCCTCACATGATGATACGTTTCCTCATAGGGACTTAGGATAAAATACATTAGACTTTAACTTTAGGAATATTGATAAAATATTCCTTTTTGGCTTAAGCCCCTTTAACTTAGCCCCTTTTCTAGACTCTTAGCCCCCCTTTCCCATTCTAGTGGAGTTTATCCCCCTTACTTTGCTTGTCAGGATGGTCTGCATGCAGTCATGTTTTCTTTCATTAATTTCCAAGTGAAAACACACAATAAAAAACAAACTCTTTGGACAAAAGAGATTCATGGCTGACCAGCCTATATGCATACTTGTAATTACATTTCAACAGGGGTTCAACTTAGGGGTATTACATTCCTCTCCCCCTTATTTACGCACTAACCTCATTCAAAATTCTTCAAAAAGATCCATTCCTTGTTGTTGGAATCTTGTTGTCTTTCTGGTGCTCTATTTCCAAACACTTGATTCATCTTTTCATACTTCACATGCTTTATTCCATAGATATGATTTATGAAAGAATATTTCTTCTCATGGTGGTATTCTTGATTTTCCTCTTCCTTGTTGCACTCACTCTTCCAGGCTCATGCATCCTTTCATTGCTACACAGTCCTTCAATGATCTATCTTGCCAAGGATTTCACACACAAGGAGAGCACCAACTCATCTCCATACCCCCACTAAGGTCTACTCTTTATGACAAACATAAGGCTCCAATGTCCAATTAGTAGCCTTTTCATCCAAGCATTCCATATTTAAAAACTATTATCTCATCTGTAACACACACACACATCATTATGAGATAACATTATAAAGACTTCATTTAAGGAAAATCAACTTTTTCCCAAAATATGAAATTCTATCTCATAATTTTCTTGGTTTTTACAACAGTAGGCATCAGTCTTTATGATGGCTCTCCGCAACACCATACTTGAGACCACTTTTTCTGCAATGTTGCCATCTTGCATTCAACAAACAAATTATTAGTATTTCATGTACCATAAAACTCTATTGTAATAATTACAAAGGCTCACAAGCAATTTTATAATTGTCTACTTTTAACAATTCAATCACAACTATCTAACCATTTATTTAATAGAATGAAATTACCATTCTCTGCATGTGCATGTTCAATAATTAAGATTTTCATTTTTAAATTTGTTCCACATAGGAACCAGATTCACAAGCCTGAGATATATTTCTCATGGCAGTTTGGCTATTTTATAATCAATAGGCATTGGTCTTCCTCACAGACTTACAAGACTATGATGCCAATACCTTTCTTCTTATACTTTCCACTTCAATCATCCAAACAAATTGTTAGTTCTCGTGCACATTTCATTTTCATTGCACACTTGTAGTGGATGACAAAAAATTTTCAAAACTGTGCAAAGTATCAATCAAATTCATCTACTCAAGAAGGAAACAACATTCCTTACAAATGCATTATTTTAGCATACCAAACCTTTCAAAATGAAATCATACTTCAAATGAACTTAATCAATGTGCCAATATCCATGGTCACATTGACACACAATGCACCATCACATTGATTTTTAGATTATTACTTTTCATATTAGGCACTTTGTCTTGGTGGGTTGGAACTCAACCAACCTTTTACCACATAGTTCCTTATACACATGTATTTTTA
>ML826864.1:131369-154145 GCA_009831015.1 Picea engelmannii
ATATGGAAGAATTGAATATATATGATAAAACTATTAAATGAAAAGAATTCTTGGATGAGACAGAAGAAATAGTCATCAATCTAAAGACTCAACTTGAACATGCTAAGGAAGTGGAAGAAGCCCTGGAGATTCAGTCGACTAAAAGGAAGAGACATGTCACAAGTTGAAATTAGAAATGATCAACCTTAAGAAGATAAATGAATACAGTAATGAAAATCTAAATATTCAACTCAAGGAGGCCAAGAAAAATGAAGAAGCCCAGAGGATGTAATCATCCAAAAGGGAAGAATTATGTCACATGTTGAAATTAGAAATAGTCAATCTCAAAAAGATGAATGAAAAGACAAATAAGACTGTCAATTTCCAGAATAGCTCAGCTATCCTAGATAAGATTTGGAACAGACAAAGATCAGTTGAAGACAAAACTGGTATTGGATACAATAAGAAAGAATACAGTGACAAGTGGAGCACCATTTACAAACATGGGAAAGGATCATCCTTCTCAAAAGGAATGGTGCAATCACAAACCAATTACAAGCCATGAAATTTGTTAAGGAAGGAAGCTATAGAAGTAAAAATGAAGAAGAAAATCAAAATATAGATCTATCAAGCCAAAATAAATTCAAGAATGGAAACACCTTCAATGGCTATTGCTTTTCTTGTCATAACTTTGGCCATAAAGCAATGGACTGCAAGAAACTAGAAAAAGGATATGCAAGAAAATCCAAACACTCAATTAGATGTTGGAGATGCAATTTTGTTGGGCACACAGAAAAATGTTTTCATACAATGAGATGTTACAACTGTGATAGGTTTGGGCACAAATCCCAAAGCTACATGAGTTCAAAAAGTCAATCCTTAAATAAATCATTCAAGTCAGTGAGAAAACCTAATAAAAGTTGGAAGAAGAAAGGAGATGAAAAATCTCCAAAAACAAAATTAGAAAGAGAATGTCCAAAAGGCAATATATCACATAGAGAGATATGGAGAAGAAAATCTGAAGGAGAAAGAAAGAAAGATGATATTACACCTGCAAATGAAGAAAATAATAATAAGAAAATGATGGGTGAAGGTCCTCATAAAGAATGTGAAATTCAATATGAAATAGATCAAGATCAAGAAAGGGAAGTGCCTATAGAAGAATATGGGACAATATCAAATTTTGATGATGTCATAATTTGTTAGCCAAAGAAAGAAAATACAAAAAGAAGTTTAAATTGGTTTCTACAAAATCAAAGGATTATGCCAAGAGTTTTTAAAAAAATAACAAATGGAAAATCTTGACTATCTAAAGATTAGTGGTCAAAAGAAAAATCATTGGTAGGGTTAGTTGTAGAATACAAGAAGGAAAAAATGGACAAAGAGGAGCATCATATTAGGGAGAGTATGACCTCAGAAGGAGCAAGAAAATATCATTTTTGTCACTTTTGTAAAAAGGGGGGAAGAGAAAAAGTAGCAGAGAAATTCAAGGGGTATCATTCATCAAAGATAACAAAATTGATATTTCAACAATTGGTATCATATCAATTGGTATCAATCCTCAATTGATATTTCTGTGAAATATCGAAGAAGAATAAGAAGCAGATCAAAAAGATCAGTAAAATTCATACTCTTGTTCTATTTGACAAAGGAAAGCCAGTAAAAACTCATGGGGAGTAATTTGGTTATCCAATAAGAAAGTAATTAGATTAAGGTTTGAAAGACTTGATCACTACAAATGGGTATCACTACAAGTTGGTATCAAAAAGACTAGTTATTTGAACACAAATATCCCAATGGACTAAGATAAGCAGTTAGTAAATTCACAGGGGAAGAAAAATAGTCAGAGCCTCACTCTTTTTCATTAATGTCAAAGGCAGTGAGAGCAGATTGACAGGAGGAGTCATTTAGTTATGGCAGGCAGAGCATGATTGCAGGGGGAGTTACCGGAGTTCAAATTTTGGTCAACAGCATATAGATAGACAGAGATTAATCATAGGGGGAGAAACCATTTTCCATTGATGTCAAAGGGGGAGATTAACTTCATAGGAGAGAAGCATCATCACACGGGGGAGTTTTTGTATGAAGTTGGTGTGTTGCCCTCAATGACAAAGGGGGAGATTGTTGGAAATATTGTCATTCATGTCAACAGTCGATGTCATTATAATGTGATGATGAGTTGTTATGAACAACATGTAAAGGAATATACCTAAATATCAGGAGAGGCAACGTATTAGATTTCACGAGATCAGCGCAATGCAGAAACACCATCGAGATTGAATTCCCAACAGATCAATGATCTCGATCAGTTAGAATTCAACTACAAAACCAAAAATCTCAAAAGGGAAATCGCATTGCAGTGATGATGATTTTTTATGAACAACATGTATAGGAATCTACCAAAAATCTCATAAGGGAAAGCACATTACAGAAACGCGATCAGGATTGAAATCCCCACAGTAAAACTACAAAATAATCAAGGGAGAATCATGTCCAATGATGTAGATTTTGGGACAAACCAAGACCGTCAGATCTGAGAGTTACAAAGGAGGACCTTCGGATCAAACATCCGATTAATTCCTGACCGTCGGATCTTAGTAAGGGAAAATCAATAGCGGGGAACCATTACAGATGCAAGGGTTGAGTTAATGATCATGCAAGTTTTGATTCCTAGATAGACACTTACTATCAATCGTCACCTGCCAGTAGATATACGGTTGGCATCCGTTCCCCTACCCTGGAGTCACAAACAGTTGAAATACCGGCAATTGTTGGATCGTTTTAAGATTTTTTGTGTCAAAGAAGGATCATTAGATGAAGACAAGTTACTCAAAGTTTATTCAGGGAATCTCACTTCGGAATAATTGAGAATTGGGAATGAATAACCCAAAGTCTTGAAGACCAAAATGAATCTATACCACTGATCTAGAATTGATCACAGTCATTGGATCAAGGATTCATGAGATCCCAAATAGTCAAAATCTCGACAACCATTAGATCATGTTAAACTTTTCACTTCAAAGATGGATCCTTAGATGAATTTGAGTTCCTCGAGGTTTACTCAGGGAATCTCACTTCAAGAGAATTGAGAATTGGGAACGAATAACCCAAAGTCTCGAAGGCCGAAATGAATCTAGACTGTTTACCTAGAACTGGCCACAGTCATTGGATCAAGGATTCACGAGATCCCGAATAGCTGAAATCCTGACAACCATTGGATTGTGTTAATATTTTTGCGTCAAAGATGGATCATTAGATGAAGTCAAGTTGCTCGAGGTTTATTCGGGGAATCTCACTTCGGGAGAATTGAGAATTGGGAATGAATAACCCAAAGTCTCGAAGGCCAAAATGAATATAGAACAATGATATAGAACTAATCGCAGTCCTTGGATCAAGGATTTAGATGAACCTACAACCATTAGATCCAGGAGGCGGATATGTGACACATTAGCCAATCCACGTCAGTAAAGACCACGTCAGCAAGGACACGTGGTGCAATCAAATGGTGATAAGTGTCAAGGTCCAGTTGGAATTTTATGTACACATAAGTAACAAATATAAGTGACACATGGCAGCCACTCAGCCAGTGCCAATTCACCACTGACGTCAGCAAGTTACGTCACTCTGGGAGTTTGTCCTTCGGGGGAAACCAGCAACTACCCAAAGCATCGAAGGCCAAATTCAATGATAACCATTGATTTAAGATCCTCTGGATTCTCACATAAACCGTTAATAAAAACGTATTGGAAAGATGACGTAAGCACTCCCATGTTGACCACTTTGGTGATGACCAACTACGGTGGAAATTGGAACAACAATTACTTGGACCTCCGAAGTCCCAAAGTAAATAGTGGTCATCCATCTCAACCTTTGATTAAGTCACAGTTTTTGGATTAAGCAATGGAAGGATAAGTAAGGATTGAATCTAGACTGTTGATTTGGTTTCGGGATTCGTGCTAACCATTGGATCAATCCTTGTGAGAGATAAAAACTTTGGAAGACTGGATAAAAGAGAAAACGCCCGAAGGCTGAAGTCTGGAGGACAAGGTTCCAGCCCCCGATCACAGGTTACGAACACATAAGCCATGAAGCACTGGGAACATCGCTTAAATTAATAATCATGTGGTTTTGCGGATATGGTCACATGTAAATGGTTTGAAGGAAGAACCTCTGTAGAAATTTGATTTCTACAATATTTGTAGAGACATGGAATCGAGTTAAAAATGAAATCAATCCATATCAGTGATCGATTTATGAAAATCACTCTAACTAATTTGAAAATCCGTGTCACGATATTATATGAATAATAATGAAGGAAGCACAAATGAAGAGCAATGAGCCCACAGTCATTTGAAAAGAATGGTTTGAAGGAAGGGCATGTTTGCAATAATTATTGATGGGGTCAAAATGCTAAAACAATTTACAAAGGATTTGAAGTCTTTAACAAACTATTAATAATAATAATAGTAATAGAAGTTATTATTATTAAAATGAATGAAAGGGACCCCTGGATGGGGTGATAGTGCAGGAAACATGGCACTCAGAGGCGACGCGAAGAGGCCAGCATGGCGATTGCCAGGTGACTGAAGTGTGGCAAGCACCACCGCCACCCCCATGCATTTAACTCCCCCATACGACGTCCTAGGCACCATTAAGCCGGGTGCACCTGACCTCCTCAAGTTGTCCCCTCCATGGCTTTACTCATTGAACGCGCCATTCCTCTAAGCATGTGACATCGCCTTCTTCTCCATCAATCACGAAGCCATGCCTCATTCCATCCCCTCTCCTTCATTGTGCTCTCCTGCAACTGTTTTTTTCTCCAACTCCTCCTCGACCATCTGGGGTCTTTCCCTACGCTCACCATCTTCCCCTGGGCCATCAGAATGCCAAGACAGAGAGGCAAGCCAAGGAGAGGCTCTCCCTAGAAACCACTGTGGCCTCAATTGGTCCTCACTCAGATGCCTGCAACCTCCCTGGGCTCTTCCCCTGATTTGTCCCCCTCGCACTCCTTGCATTCCTCACAGTCTGAACAAGAAACACTTGCCACCTCCTCCCCTCCCACTTCCCGGCTTGAGGGTTTGGCACTCTCTAATAGCTCGTTGGGTTTTCCCCCAGGACCCACCCTTAACAGTGCCTCTTCATCTTGGGGACCTCCTGTAATACCACCCAATTCACCAACCAGCACACTGGCTCCTTCAGAGAACTCCTCAACTCACCCACCCTTGGAAGAACCACCTCTTCTAAAGGAAACTCATCCTAGGCCACATTCCTTTTCAGACTCGCAATTGCAGGATAGAATGACCATTCTCCACGGGTTGATATTTGAGCTTTGACGGGGCCTGGATGACCTCTAGTTTCAACTGGAGATACTGGATGGAAAGACCTCTGCGCTCCTTCAAATCCTCTCCACCTTCCAAGGGGCCTTCCACTTCACACCAGACGCATCGGGGGTAGCAGAGCACATCCATATAGGAGACTCAAGTGAAATAGGGTTTCCCATAGGAGGTGGTGACTCTAGGAAGGCCATGGACGAGGAATACATGCCCACCAAAGAAGAAACACCTGGGGTGTATGCTGCAGCAGGACAGGGCTTGCATGTGCCCAGGGAATTGGGAGGCATAGGGCCCAATGAAATACTGGAAAGGGGTGACTCGGACGCCGACACGCATGAGAAAATGGAATGGAGAAGGGAAGTTGTTGAAGAGGATCCCTGGGACCTTGCAACCCACGCCACCTCTCCATCTGGATGGCCATCTTACAAGCCAAGTGTATGACCAGCACACAGGTCTTCTGTGGTCTCATGAAGGCCAGTATTAGAGTTTTACTTAAGACTTTTAGTTTACTTTTCTTCACTCTGTTTTTCAATTTTTGTAAGACTGGTAGTCATTTTGATCCCAACATCGACTGGCTGAATTGGTTTCCTCGTAGGGAAATTCAGTTATTACAGTACGACACTTATGCACACTTTGTAACTCTATCTTTTTGAAGGCTCTTTATATATAAATTCATACTTATAAAAAAAAAAATGAATGAAAGGGTGCAATGATTCATTGTCAAAAGACACAAACATTCAAGTTCACACCAATTGGAAGATTATATAAACAAAGAAGTAAGGTGAACAAAAGAGGTAGTTGAATTTGTTGAAGTATATATATTTATATATAATGGATTGAATGAAGGTTCGTTCTATCAGGTTGGTTCTTGTTTACAATTTGGGTCTTGTATGAGGATTGGATTCCTCACATCTCAGTTGGATCTGAGATCAACACGCTGGGACTTGTTATGAGGGTTGGATTCCTCATTTCTCAGTTGGATCTAAGAACTACAAGATGGGTCTTGTAATAGAGAGTTGGGTCTATCATAATTATTTGAAGATGAATATTGATCTTATGTATTCATTCAAGTTAAATAAATAAATAAAATATGTATTCTTTTATATATTGGTTGAGAAATTGAAATAAATATTTGTTCAATTAATTTATGAAAAGTGGAAAATTGTCCAAAGTTTTGTGACACTGATTTCACCCCCCCTCTTAGTTTCAAGTGTACATTTCAACAATAATGCATTAAGGAAATGCATGTGATAAAAGAGTGGGTATATATAGGATTTCCCATTATGGAAGAAGTATCTCCCACTGCTCTGTGGAATTGCAGAATGGTAAAAAGAGGAGTTGGGTGGCCATAAACGTCAGCACCCTAGTTACCAATTAAGAAATAATGCTTGAATGCATTCATGTGAACCTTTTAGTTTCACATATGGTGATTTGATGTCATGATCAACTGAAGTAGGAAAACAGAGTCCTGCCGTAAAAATACATGTGTATAAGGAACTATGTGGTAAAAGGTTGGTTGAGTTCCAACCCACCAAGACAAAGTGCCTAATATGAAAAGTAATAATCTAAAAATCAATGTGATGGTGCATTGTGTGTCAATGTGACCATGGATATTGGCACATTGATTAAGTTCATTTGAAGTATGATTTCATTTTGAAAGGTTTGGTATGCTAAAATAATGCATTTGTAAGGAATGTTGTTTCCTTCTTGAGTAGATGAATTTGATTGATACTTTGCACAGTTTTGAAAATTTTTTGTCATCCACTACAAGTGTGCAATGAAAATGAAATGTGCACGAGAACTAACAATTTGTTTGGATGATTGAAGTGGAAAGTATAAGAAGAAAGGTATTGGCATCATAGTCTTGTAAGTCTGTGAGGAAGACCAATGCCTATTGATTATAAAATAGCCAAACTGCCATGAGAAATATATCTCAGGCTTGTGAATCTGGTTCCTATGTGGAACAAATTTAAAAATGAAAATCTTAATTATTGAACATGCACATGCAGAGAATGGTAATTTCATTCTATTAAATAAATGGTTAGATAGTTGTGATTGAATTGTTAAAAGTAGACAATTATAAAATTGCTTGTGAGCCTTTGTAATTATTACAATAGAGTTTTATGGTACATGAAATACTAATAATTTGTTTGTTGAATGCAAGATGGCAACATTGCAGAAAAAGTGGTCTCAAGTATGGTGTTGCGGAGAGCCATCATAAAGACTGATGCCTACTGTTGTAAAAACCAAGAAAATTATGAGATAGAATTTCATATTTTGGGAAAAAGTTGATTTTCCTTAAATGAAGTCTTTATAATGTTATCTCATAATGATGTGTGTGTGTGTTACAGATGAGATAATAGTTTTTAAATATGGAATGCTTGGATGAAAAGGCTACTAATTGGACATTGGAGCCTTATGTTTGTCATAAAGAGTAGACCTTAGTGGGGGTATGGAGATGAGTTGGTGCTCTCCTTGTGTGTGAAATCCTTGGCAAGATAGATCATTGAAGGACTGTGTAGCAATGAAAGGATGCATGAGCCTGGAAGAGTGAGTGCAACAAGGAAGAGGAAAATCAAGAATACCACCATGAGAAGAAATATTCTTTCATAAATCATATCTATGGAATAAAGCATGTGAAGTATGAAAAGATGAATCAAGTGTTTGGAAATAGAGCACCAGAAAGACAACAAGATTCCAACAACAAGGAATGGATCTTTTTGAAGAATTTTGAATGAGGTTAGTGCGTAAATAAGGGGGAGAGGAATGTAATACCCCTAAGTTGAACCCCTGTTGAAATGTAATTACAAGTATGCATATAGGCTGGTCAGCCATGAATCTCTTTTGTCCAAAGAGTTTGTTTTTTATTGTGTGTTTTCACTTGGAAATTAATGAAAGAAAACATGACTGCATGCAGACCATCCTGACAAGCAAAGTAAGGGGGATAAACTCCACTAGAATGGGAAAGGGGGGCTAAGAGTCTAGAAAAGGGGCTAAGTTAAAGGGGCTTAAGCCAAAAAGGAATATTTTATCAATATTCCTAAAGTTAAAGTCTAATGTATTTTATCCTAAGTCCCTATGAGGAAACGTATCATCATGTGAGGGAACACATGTGTGGCCCATGTAGTTTCCAACATGACAAGTGTCAAGTTGGGAACATGAACTTAAGTTTTGGGGACTTTATCTCTTTCATCCACCATTTGATCATTATTTTTTCCCACCTCAACTCGTTGACATCATCTGGACTTCCATGCTTCCATTACCATACATGTACATGTACCAGGGAGAGCATAGGATTATGTTGAAGAGAGTCGAAAGAGAATTTTTAAGTTGAAGAGGTGGGTTGTTAGGCCCGTGTGCATTCTCTCCAAGTGAGAGAATTGTAGGGAATTGGATTCCTAGGTATGCCAATTGGTCGTCACAGAACTCTGATTATTCTTGTCTAGCTTGTTGTTGAAGCCTGGAAGAAGTGGGAAGCCATAAGGGGCACACTTCCTGGGTAGGACAAGCATGTGGGGAAAGTAGAGTATGTGGAACTTGGCACCTATATTGAGATATTTATACTGCTGAGAGACCTCCAGGGATATATTTTCCTTGCCCTAGTGGAGTTCAATCCCATCTCGAGGGTGACCTATTCTCGGTTTATGGGGAACAGTGTCTAAGGTTGGGAGGAAATTTAGAGGTATGCATGCAATTGGTGTCATTCAATTGTTCCAAATAAGTGATCAGTATGTACTTGTTTAATTATTGTTGATTAATAATGTATAAAATCATGTGTTGAGTATTAGTTTGCAAAATACTATGAATTATGGTCATAATTCATTGTTATTTGCAATACCATTTAAGTAATATTCACTATAAAAATTATATAAAAATTGTATAGATGATGTAAACTGGTAATTTTGTCATGGGTTCCATAATTATCATTACCCTGAGTGTATTGGCGATGAGACTAGTTCAATAATGGAGTTTGTAGTTGTAATATCCTGAAAAGGTTTATCAATGACTTTGTTTATATCTTCCACTGTCTATGTAGAAATTTTAATAATTGTACATATGATAAGTGGGGTAATTACCCATCTTGTTACAATGTGTTAGGCACAATTTCTCATCCTTGCATCATGTTGAGAAAACATTAACAGTTTGGGGCGGGTTTTACAACCTTCAAATGATCCTAAGAGTCTTAGGAAAGCCTCAGAGAAAAACTTAGAGAATTAAAGACAATGAGAAACCTTCTCCCCCATAGAATATATCAATGATGACATGTATTTCATGTCAGTCCACATGCAGGGTCCACAAGGAGAGTGGCCCATAGTGCCACATGGCATGGTGATAAGGTCTTTGGGGAAACGAAGGGTGTCATGGTATGAGTGCCATGTGTCAAGCCAAGTGACAGCATTGGGTAGGTCCACATGTGTAACGTGAAGATAGTGGACTTAGGAGAATGGTGGGTTCGCAGAGATGGGAAGTTGAGATGAATGAGTTTATGAGTCCGAAATTTTGCGAGTACGCCAACTCATGAACCCAACAGGATCACAAAATAATCTAATTGTTGAGACTTTTGGAACCGTCTTATAAAGGGGTGGTACATATTTGTACATCTGCAAGTCCATGAGTCTGCAAATGAAAAAGAAGCTAAGTGTTTGGGGTGGGTTAGTGAAAGGTACAATTAAATACCATGAGTCTGCAAGACCACCACCCGTGAGTTCGTGAATTCAGTAAGCTTGTTAGAATAAGAAAAAAATTTGATACCCCATCCCTTAGAAGGTAAATAGGGGGTCGGTTATGTTATAGAACAAGCGAGAGTTTAGATCTGTAAATCCAGAACAATAAAACTATGGTAAGGGTGGCCCTAAATCCCAAGACAAAGGATAGAGCAAGGATGGCCAACCCCAGGATAACCATCCCAAGACACCAACAAAGAAGGGTAATGGGAAGTGTTGGCCCTTGACCAAATTTTTGGGATAACCTTGGTCATTTTGACCTATTTTGGAACTGCAACAGCTAGTCAAAGAAGGACTGCCAAGTGAAGCATCTCAGTCCACTTTTGGGCCCTATTAGGATTTTTGGGTTAATGTAATGGGAAAGGGATGTTGGCCCGTGGTTTTACCCACACTTAGGCCCACTTTTGTATGTATAAATAGATGCCTAGGCGAAGCAAGTAGACGATGGTAGTGCATCTATGTGATGTATGGTAGACGGCTTAGTGATAATAATTAGATCTGTGTGATCGGATGTGGATTGTAAATGCTCTGTGCATGATCATAAGAAGCTTGCAGAGCTAAGTGCAAGTTGTTGTAAGAGGCTTTGTGTTGAAGTGCAAGGAATAAGGATCTAGCGAGCTGCGCAGATCTTTTGTCCTCTGCGAAGAAGGGTTTTGTGCTCTGTGTTGTAACTGACAATTGAAGATACTAATAAAAGAAGAATATTTGGTGGACGTAGCCCCAGGGTGGGGGTGAACCATGTAAATCTATGTGTAACGCTCTGTGATTTGATTCATTCTGTTTATCTTTACTTATGTTATGTGCTTCTAATATATTCACTTATGCTTTGTGCTTCTTAGATATATATGATTGTTAGATATGACATGTATGCGAGTGCTTAGTGTTGATCTATAGGATCTGATGTGTTTACTATTGCTAAGTGTTGGAATACTTTAGACCTAAGTGAATAGGGCGATGCTTTGTGTTGTCTGCGAAGTAGAGTAATGGTTGGATATTAATGGTTGATTGATGCTAAGTGTGTTGTAAGTAGTATAATCACATATCTGTGTCCCAGCTAAGGTTGCAGACATCTGAGTCTTGCAACCACCCCTGCCTCTACCTCGGGTGAGACTTCATCTACTTCGCAGGTGTTGCCAAAAGGACCGGTAGTTAGGTTTTTGTTGGTGCGCTCTTGAGCATTGAACCCGGGGTCTGCCGCTGTGCCAACAAATGGTTCTTTTGTCAGGACCTGAAACTGTGATTGCTGGGAACTAGAGAAGAAGAAGCTTTGTGCAAAATAAGCTATGTGCATAGATCTATGCCCTAGTGCGTAGCGCTCTACTTAACCTTGGAAGCTATGTGCGAGAAAAGAGATCAGATCTGCGAGAAAAGAGATCAGATCTGCGAGAAAAGAGATCAGATCTGTGAGAAAAGAGACCAGAAATGCGAGAAAAGAGATCAGATCTGCGAGAAAAGAGGTCAGATCTGCAAGAAAGAGGTAAGATCTGTAATTTATGTGCTCTGATAAAGGTAATAATAGTTAAAAGTTTTAGATATGAAATCTTTGTGCTCTATAGAAGTAAAATAAGTGAAATTTTTTGTTTCTAGAGTATGGATCTAGGTATGTTTGATAGATTTTGTCCTAGCTTGAAAACCAGGGCATTAATTGATGAAATAAAGTTTGACATGAATAGATCTGATAAGAATAATGATAGATATGTTATACCTATGCATAGAAAGACTGTTTTGACTAACAAATGGATGCAGGACCCTAGAAATAATTTTTTGCAGGCTAACTACTATGATCCTAGTGCGCAGTATAGAATAGGTTGGGGATCATTTAAAAGAAAGAGAGGATTGACCCTATGTTACAGTTGCAGAAGACCGGGACATGTAGCTAAGGAATGTCCTGGTGGAAGATCTAGTTGACTTTGTTGTAAGGCTTTGGACCATGAAGTATTGGATTGCCCTAGAATGATTGCTAAGCTTGAAAAAATGAATCTGCATGAAGAAAACCCTAAGGCATCCCCAGAGATAGAAGAGCCTCAGAAAGAATCAGAGAAAGTATTAATCCAAATGAAAGAAACCCTGACTGAACACTGACATGTCATATTAGCAGAGATCTTTAGAGAAAAAGAATGCACCGAAGTAAGGATAGGGGACTTCGACATTGATTGTGTTCTAGATGAGGAAACACAGATGAATATAATGACATAGAGAACATGGGAAGCTATAGGAAAGCCTTCCATGATCCCTATATTAGGAGGAATAGGTTTCTTTAGAGGAAAATTGGTAAACCTATGTGGAAGGCTCACTAAGATATAAACGCATACTCATGGAACTTCGGCTGAAGAAGATTTTGAGATTATTAAATTTATTGAGGACAGCGCCCTATTTACTATGTTACTTGGAAGACCTTGGATTGAAAGATATCAAGTTCAACAGGAAGAAAAAGAAAAAGTTTTGGAGAAGAAGAAACGGGAATTAAAAGATTTTATGACCAAGAATATTGCACAGTTGCTTGAGGAACAGAAGAAGCCCCTTGACACTAGAGACACAAATGTCGAAGCTGAAAGAATGTCAGAAAGATCATGGACGACGGAAGCACCTATCCCAGAGAAAGAAGAATTATTACCCCAGAGAGAATTTCAACAGTGCACAGTGACTATGCTAAAAGAAGATAGAAATCAGAATGGAAAAAGACAGACCGAGTTGAAGATTACGGGGAAGAAGGCTAGAAAGTTAAGTAAAAAGAGGGTGAAGATTGAAAATTTACAAGAGACCCTGGATGGAACATCGCTGAAAGAAAAATTGCAGATGGGAGCTTCGCTGAGATATCAGGACCACGATCTATGGCACTTCTCCGGTGTGAAGCAATATAGTCGTTAAACTGATATACCCGTTCGACTTCTGCCCCAAATGGACAAAAAACCATTAAAGGATCACCACCGGACCATTAGACCTCATCATAACGGATAGATCAATGGTAATGGAAGCCTCATACCCATTGCAAAGTAGACCATTGTCGAATTTCTTATTTAGCTCGTCTTGCTAGGCCCGAAGAACACTTTTTCCAACTGAGAATTTGAAGCCCCAGAACCAGTGATTGTATACAGTGGTCATTGCGATCTGATTATTCATCCTAGTGTAGTCTCTATGATCATCGTGACCCCGATTATTTTTCTTGAGTGCATATGTTTGACGAGCTCACCGTAGTCGAAGAGTCCATCACAGAAGTCCTCCTTGATTTAATGCCTGAGAGATTCATGTCAGAAAGAGGAATGTCCACCAGAATCCAAGCATCATCGACAAGAGGAGCAACAGCTTCTCCATCCACTACTCGAGCCAGACCATCTCGTCAGGTTGATGAGAAGCGAACGAAACATAAGGATGATCTTGTGAACGCTAAACTAATTCCAATCATTTTACCCGCTTACCTAGCCCCCCTGCGTGGTGAAATCAATCGTGACAGTGTGCCTTGAGAATTCGAGTATGCTATGGTTACTGCGTACCTACCGAAAGGGGTGCACACAATTCGTGTTGATTAGGACAAGCTCGCAACAATGAAATTCAGTGACTTCGACCTCGGTGACAGGAAAGTCTACAGTATGCTCGCTCCGCACAAGTATCTAACAAAGACCAAGGGAAATAACTCGAAGATCGTCCCACAGTCTTGGACCCAAAACCTCGCGTGGTCAATGTTGTTGAATGTCATGAAGATCCTGCACTTTGGAAGACACCAGGAGGTGAATGCGTGCACAAAGCTTCTCCTGTCTTGCTATCATGGAGACTACTTGTGGTTGAACTGCCGTGTCATGGTGGATCCCGCCTTGATTAATCAAATCACATGACTCAGCATGCAAGGACCTGATCCACATGAATTCTATCCTAGAAAAACCACTGATAGAGCGCTAGCAACGAAGATCAAATAAACCTATGGTGATATTGAGAAAGGTGCGCGAGGCTACAAGGTAGCCTCTATTCAGAGTGGTGCAGTGTGCCTCTCCTATTAGTTGATTGCAGGAAAGTTAGTACGCAAGAATAGATCAACACAAGTAACTAGCTTCGGTGTTGACCTTGCAGGGAAGTGCACCGAGGGTCTGTAGATGAACTGGGCACAATACCTTGTCAATCAACTAGATCTTGGTTGCAGAGAAGCACAAGACCAGGGGTATGAGTTCCACTTCAGCTAGCTACTCATACTAATTGCCTTCATCGCTTGGAAGCTACCAGAAGGATCAATTTTTCCAGAGATTGAGCCCTTCGAACCATTGGCTAGGAAGTTCTGTATGTTGTGGTACTCCAGCGACATGAACAAGCAATGGAATTCGAATGTTGTCTTTCACGTATACTACAACCAACTGAATACCTCGATCTAGGCTATACCTTACATTACCCCGAACACAATTTATAGATTTAGGTCATTAATAAAGTTCAACACGGACCACCACTTCATCTACATCACACCGTGCACCGATGAGCATCACCAGCAGTTGCAGTCCTACTACAAGTTGATAGAGGAAGACTTAGAAGAGATTACTAAGGAGTGGTCAGTGGACCTTCTCATTCTAGTGAACCACGTCGAGTTGTCTGATGTTGATAGCCCAGAGACTGTACTGGACACACCAGGACCAAGCAAAATGAAGAAGCCTGAAGAGGTTCACAAAGTAGACAGTACATCTGTAAGGACTACCTCTATCACACCAGATGAAGGAGGTGATGGCGAAGAAGTAGAAGGTGCATAGATTGAACAACAGAAAAGCAAAGTACCACCACCTAGGGACGAAGAAGACTCATCAAAGAAAAGGAAGGTCTCACCTCTAAAAGTGTCCTCCTGGAAGAAACCTAGGACCCCTGTAACCAAGATGTGAACTGCCCTCACATTGGATGACTTTGATTTCATCATTGCAGCAGTGAATGATGCATCAAAGGAGATAATAGAGAAGTAGGAGGCAAAGCAGGAGTAGATGTATAACCATATAGAGATTGAACTCCAAGGAGTTCAGCAGGCACTCCAGTCCAACCGTGTAGTACACACTGTGTCTTTGACAACAACGAAAATAGAACCAGGAGACGAACTAGCCTGACTTCACTAGATTGCTGACATGGTCGAAGCTCACCTTAGATGAGCTCAAGAGGAAAAAACACAAGCCACCCAGGCTTTGGCGTAAGCACAAGAAGCCCTGTTAGAACAGCGCAGTAATGTAGAACGAGAGAAGCTCGTTATGCCAGAGAAATTTGATGAAGAGAAATAAGAGCTACAACAAAGCAAGGAATAGTTGCTCGCAAAGCAGCTCAAGATCAAGGAACTAGTCAACAGAGAACTCCGCTCTACGACTGTTATCGAAGTACCAGCTGAAGAGAGATTTCCACAGAAGGTGCCCCAGCTTGAAGATGTTATACAGAAGCTGCAGCAATGCATTATCAACCTAGAACTTCGTGTTGTGCTCAAGACCCCTCAGGAGATAAGAGACCATCGCGAAGAAACTGCTCGGAGCATAGTTGACCGATTGAAAGCTCTTGCCTCAAAGTGCCAGCAGCTCAGCAACCAGAGTGCCCAAATCTAGGAGAACCTTACAAACAATCCAGAGTTACAGGCACTAGAGTCGCAGCTCCAAAAAGCAAAGCAGCATGTGGATACATTACAGGCACAACTAAAGGCTCTGTCTTTAGTGGATAGAATAAAACAATCTCATGAACAACGCATAGCTCAATAATAGATACACATGATCCAGAGCAAAGTGATGGAATTCACTCAATGCATCCAACCGGTGCAAGACAAGGCATGCATATTATTTGTTGAGATCGAAATCCAGGGAGCAGAACTTAAGCAAGTCGTCATCACTATAGAACAGCGCCTGGAAGGACCAGTAAATGACATAGTGATCCTGGAATTCACCCAGCAGGAGGCCACAGAAAAACAGCAAGTCAAAGCAGCTCAAGCCAAGCTCGAGGCCTTCGAACCAAAATTGTGCATCCCATAGTGACTCGGGACGAGTCACAAGTGAGTGTTGGGGGCATGTTGGCCCTTTACCAAGTTTTTTGGATAACCTTGGTCATTTTGACCTATTTTGGAACTGCAACAGCTAGTCCAAGAAGGACCACGAGTCCATGAGTCTACGAATGAAAAAGAAGCTAAGTGTTTGGGGTGGGTTAGTTAAAGGTACAATTAAATACCATGAGTCTGCAAGACCACCACCCGCAAGTTTGTGAATTCAGTAAGCTTGTTAGAATAAGAAACAATTTTGATACCCCATTCCTTAGAAGGTAAATAGGGGGTCGGTTATGTTACAAAACAAGTGGGAGTTCAGATATGTAAATCCAGAACAATCAAACTATGGTAAGGGTGGCCCTAACTCCCAGGAAAAAGGACAGAGTAAGGATGGACAACCCTAGGATAACCATCCCAAGACACCAACAAAGAAGGGTAATGGGAAGTGTTGGCCCTTGACCAAATTTTTGGGATAACCTTGGTCATTTTGACCTATTTTGGAACTATGACAGCTAGTCAAAAAAGGACTGCCAAGCGAAGCATATCGGTCCACTTTTGGGCCCTATTAGGGTTTTTGGGTTAATGTAATGGGAAATGGATGTCGGCCCATGGGTTTACCCACTCTTAGGCCCACTTTTGTATGTATAAATAGATGTCTAGGCGAAGTAAGTAGAGGACGATAGTGCATCTATGTGATGTATGGCAGACGGCTTAGTGCTAATAATTAGATTTGTGTGATCAAATGTGGATTGTAAATGCTATGTGCATGATCATAAGAAGCTTGCATAGCTAAGTTCAAGTTGTTGTAAGAGGCTTTGTGCTGAAGTGCAAGGAAGAAGGATCTAGTGCGATGCGCAGATCTTTTGTCCTCTGCGAAGAAGGTTTTTGTTCTATGTGTTGTAACTGACGATTAAAGATACTAATAAAAGAAGAAGATTTGGTGGACGTAGCCCCAGGGTGGGGGTGAACCATGTAAATCTATGTGTAACGCTTTGTGCTTTGATTCATTGTGTTTATCTTTACTTATGCTATGTGCTTCTAATATATCCACTTATGGTTTGTGCTTCTTAGATATATATGACTATTAGATCTGACATATATGTGAGTGCTTAGTGTTGATCTACAGGATCTGATGTGTTTACTATTGCTAAGTGTTGGAATACTATAGACCAAAGTGAATATTGAGATGCTTTGTGTTGTCTGCAAAGTAGAGTAAGGGTTGGATATTAATGGTTGATTCATGCTAAGTGCGTTGTAAGTAGTATAATCACATATCTATGTCCCAGCTAAGGTTGCAGACATCTGAGTCCTGCAACCACCCCTACCTCTACCTCGGGTGAGACTTCATCTGCTTCGCAGGTGTTGCTGAAAGGGCCAGTAGTTAGGGTTTTTTTGGTGCGCTCTTGAGAGTTGAACCTGGGGTATTCCCCTGTGCCAACAGGAAGTCAAAGAAGGACAATGGAAAATGGTGTGAGTTCCACAAAATCCCTTGGTACAATACTGATGAATGTCACTCCAAACAGTCATTGTTGGCTTAGACGAAAGCCCTGGGATTAGATGTTGAATCAGACTCTGATTCCAAGCTAGAAAAGGGAAGATGGATCATTGATTTCGAACCTAATGTCACCATCACTACCACAAAAGTCCAGCCAGAGGAGTCGGAGGAGTCTAAATAAGAGGAGAATCTTTTCCACTCACAGATGTGGGTGAAGGGAACCCCACTCCATTTCATTGTTGACAGTGGTAGATAGAAGAACCTGATCTCAATAGAGGTTGTAAAGAGGTTGAAATTGAAAATGACCTCTGCCATATACCATCAGTTGGCTCAACCAAGGACGGGACATCCGCATTAGCTAGTAATGTCGCCTGCACTACAACATCAAACCCTTCAAGGATGAGGTATTATGTGATGTTGCCCCACTTGAATTTTGCGATGTTCTGCTAGGACAACCATATATGTGGAAATGTCATGTTGTTTATGAATCTAGTCCATGTGGGGTCATCATTACTTTTGGGAGATCAACTCTACAAGGTACCAGAGGTAGTCCCAAACACTGTGGTATCTTTGATCTCTACGAAGTAGTGCATAAAGGTGGTTTCTCAGACCGAGAGATTTTTCCTCTGTATGGTTCAATCGAAAAGTGGCTAAAAGGTCACTACAACCACCAAAACCTCTGCATAGTGTATCTCTTCCCAACAACAACAGGTGGATGGAAAAGTCGAGGAGCACAAAGACATATTTTCCTTGCCTAATGGAGTGCTTGTACACTATCAGGTAAAGCGCCCAATTGATCTGACACCCGGTGCTCCTTTGCCTAACGGCCCTGTAAATAGGTGTTATGCTCTAGAGAATGAAGAAATAAAATCCCAAATCCTAGAGCTAATTATGAAGGGCCACATCATACCCAACTCCTCACCTTGTGGAATTCCAATTGTTCTAGTACATAAGAAGGATAGAACATGGTGACTGTGTATTGATTACAGAGCCCTGAACAAGATCACATTCAAGAATTGGTACCCAAATCCTCAAATTGATAATCTTCTCGATCAACTCAAGGGAGATAAGTTTTTCATTCAAATTGATATGAATTCTGGCTACGAACAGGTGTAGATTAAGCAAATTGATGTGTGGACAACAATATTCAAGTCCAAAGAAGGCCTCTTTTAGTGTTTGGTCATGCCTTTCAGCTTGAATAATGCCCTAACAACATTCATGCAGATGATGGGTGATATATTATAGACATTCACAAACTCCTTTGTGGTTTTATATTTGGATAACATCCTCATCTTCAGCAAAACTTGGGAAGAACATTTGGAGCATATTCGGCAAGTATTGGGCACCCTGCGCCAACACAAGTTATATTCCAACTTGGTGAAGTGTTCCTTTGGCATGTAGAAAATCCAATATTTGGGATACATCATCAATGAAAAGGGTGTACATGTGGAAACAAACAAGATCTAAGTCATCCACAATTGGTCGGCCCCGAAAACAATGACCAAGCTTCGCAACTTCTTGGGCCTTGCTAACTTCTACCGACAATTTGAGTTGGGGTTCTCTCATATCACTTGGGCCCTAAGCCAAGTGACCAAGGGTGGCACGAAGGCCAATTTTGTGTGGTCCATGCCCCAACATAAAGATTTCGAGGATCTGAAATCTCGCCTCTGCTCAACACCATTTCTCATTATGCCAGACCTGCAACAACCATTTGAGATTGAGAAAGATTCTTCAGACTATCATACTATCAATGCCATTCTCACTCAACATGGGCATCCAGTGGCCTATCACAGTGAAACTCTATCTGATGTTGTTCTAATATACCCCACCTATGACAAAGATATGTACTCCATTGTGCAGGCATGTCGAAAGTGGAAGCATTACATTCTGGGGAAAGAAATGATCATCCACATTGATCACAAGCCTATACAATTAATGCAGACACAAGAAAAGTTACAAAATGATTGCCATCAGAAGTGATCCACATACCTGAAAAAATTCCACTTGAATATCAAGTATAAGAAGGGCACAACCAACTATGTCGTAGATTTCCTCAGTCGACCCCTGGTGGCAGCGCTCACCATAGTTCTCAAATCATGTGGACATGAGACACATGGATGACCATAATTATACAATGGTGACTTTGACTTTTCTACTGGTTATTATACATTGAGCATAGGTAAAATAGTTCCCAACTTTCATATCTGGGATGGGTTATTATGCCAATTGAGCCAAATTTGTGTTCCTTCAAGCGAGTGTGCAAAGCTGATTTGGAAATCTCATTACAGTCGAGTAGTGGGACATTTTGGTGTAGAAAAGACAGTGGCAGTATTGAAAAATCATTTTTATTGGACAAATCTTTGACAAGATGGTAGCAAGTACATCAAATCTTGCACCACTTGCCCCATTCCAAGCCTGCCATCAAGAAACAGAGGTTATACGCACCTCTTATTACTCTAGATAGGCCTTGGGAGTCCATATCCATGGACTATATGTTTGTTCTACCTTCAACCAAGCATGGGGATGAATGTGTCTTTGTGCTAATCGATCGATTTTCTAAGATGGCAATTTTGGAACCCTGCAAGAAGAGCATAACAGTCAAGGCCACAGCCAAGCTCTTCTTCACACATGTTTGGGTTCATTTTGGGATACCACAAACTATTATCTTCGATTGAGACAATAGGTTCCTAAGCACCTTTTAGTCCAGCCTATGGTCATTGATGGATACCAAGCTAACCAAATCGACTGCCTTCCACCCACAGATTGATAGACAAACAAAGGTAGTCAACAAGATGATTGTTTATATCATGTGAATGTTTAATTACAAACATCCACGCACATGGAATTAAATCCTTCCTTGTGTTCAACATAGCTACAATAGAGCCCTCCATAGCTCTATTGGCCACAGCCCTTTTCAGGTGTGCTTGGGCTTTCAACCATTGGCCCCCATTTACGTAGCTATGCCCATTGAAGTCGCACAGGAAGAGTCCTCCCATGCTCAGACAGAGGTTGATCGGGTAGCCAAATTTGTTGAGAACACCCAACACATCCAACAACAAGTTAATGATATTGTGCAAAAAGCCAATGCCAAGTACGAGAAGCACCACAATCAACATCAGGTATCACACAAATTTCAGGCGAGAGATAAAGTCTAGTTACATTTGCAGAAAGAGCACCTCACATGACCCCATTGGAAATTGTACCCACTCTGATACGGGCCTTACACCATCACCAAGGTTGTGGATGAGAATTCTTTTGAATTAAGTATTCCTCCTTTCCTTGGATTGCACACGGTATTTAATGTGGGACTACTCCGCCCATATTTTCCACCTCTCTTGGACACTTCATATGGGGCCAAGTAGTTGGACCCTACAGAACTCAATCCTTCCTGCATTGAAAAGGAGAGAGTTGATCAAATCATGGATTCCAACACAAAGGACACCTGCCAACAGACTATCAAACTCCATTAGGTCGTCAAAGGAGGGCAATTTCTTGGGCAAGTGGCTCACCAGGAGTCATGTTCAGCATAATTTTCCTCATCTAATGCAGGCACTTGATGCAATGGATACCATTGGTTCATAATGGGGGAGTAACTATATAGGTGGATATTTGTGGCCACCCACCTATTCCACTAGCTCAAATCCCAATTTCCATTTTGACAGTTTTTTCTAGCTTTTCGGGTCCTAAACTTCTCAGGCCGTTTTGAGGCCCTAAACAACGATTTTTGGGCCTGCCACAGTCACATTGCATTTGGAGTTAGAGTGTTAAGGAAATATATGTATTCCTCAGATATACCTTTCCAACAATCTATCGTGTGTCTAAAACGGAAATCATATGTAAAAGTTACGACCCTAAGAAGTTGATGTACCAACTTACCCCATCGGGGCCCACATGACCTTTGGAACTTCATCTCCTAGGGTTAGGTTTTTGGATGTTTAAGGTTTTCTCATTTATGCTTGATTTTAAAAAGGCTTTTACAGCCTCATTGTAACCAACTTCTTGCAAATGAGCATAGCCAACACTTCTCTTCTTAGAGATAAGCTACCAACATTATAGCCAGCTTGTGTGCTTTTGCATTTTACAGTCTTTTGTATTTTAGATAGTTATTAATAGAATCTGAGATTTATTGTATTACAATGTTCCTTTCCATATATTTGTGTAATTATTTGTTCTATCTTTTTTATTTCTCTGCCTTCATATTGTTTCTCAAATAATTTGGATCAGTGGTATCAGAGCGGTCTGCTCCTTGTCATCCACGGTGCATGTCCTCGATGAGGTCAGTTTATAGAGAGATGGGTCTCGAGATTGTATCTCTTGACAACAATCACTCTCGCATGCCCAAGCGACCTTCCATGGTGGACTAAAATATGGACAATGGGATAGGAGATCCTTTCAAATTCTTTCTCAAGGAATACCTCGCACGACAGAGGAACGAGATGATGGAAATTCTTACCCGGATCCTTCGACGGTTGTCGTCAACAACTGAGGCACCTTCAACTAGAAATCACTTCGAAGGTGAAAAACCCTTCAAGGTACAAGTTAAATTTGATATTCCTCTATTTGAAAGCTAGATAGATGTCAACACCTTGGAAAAATGGTTAAATCTGCTAGAAGGTTATTTTATGTCCACAATTTTTCCAATAGTGAAAAGATCACCTTCGCACTCCTTAAAGCCCCTCCCCATGTCAGAGATTGGTGGGAGAATTACTATGAGAAAAATGTTGAGGATGAGACTAGAATTTTTGGGCCAGGACCCACTTGGATGACTTTTGTTGATTCCCTCAAGGAACAATATTACCCTGTTGGAAGTTTTGATGACTAGTACACGAGATGGACCACACTGCACCAAGAGAGGGGCCAAACAGTATCAGAGTTCACAAATACTTTCAATACCTTGTGCACCAATTTGGGTATCAAAGACTCTGAGAAGCATATGGTCCTAAAATATCATGGGGCTTTGCACAATTACATCCAAACTTAAATGGATTTTTTGGACATCTCGTCAATGGGAGCCACTTAACGGCATGTTGTCAAAATTGAGCAAAAATTGAAGCAACAGAACAAGCAGGAGTTCAGATATGAAAATCCGTAATAGCCAAAGTATGGTAAGGGTGGCCCTAACTCCAAAACCAAAGGACATATCAAGGATGCCCAACCCTGGGATAACCATCCCAAGCCACCAACAAAGAAGGGTAATGGGAAGTCGAAGAAGGACACTGGAAAATGGTGTGAGTTCCACAAAATCCCTTGGCACAATACTGATGAACGTCACTC
>ML826865.1:36476-47063 GCA_009831015.1 Picea engelmannii
GTTGCCAAATCACTTGGATCACAATTTAACTATTAAACTGCACAAAGAACTTAAACTATTATAAGGGATAAATGTTATATTCATAATCAATTTATAATAAAACTATTATATCACATTTGAACTGAACCATTAAAGTTAATGCAAAACTATTAAACTATTAAATTGTTACTATAATTGAACGGTTATATAACTATTATAAGCACAATTACAATGTGACCATCTAGAGTTGATGCCCAACTATTATAACTATTATAATTGTTAGTCATAGTTGACCATTATGTAACTGCTATAATCACCATTAAAATGGAACCTTTAAACATAAGCAAAACTTATAAAAGTGATTAAAATTGTTAATCAATTGAACAATTATATGACGGTTATAATCACAATAAAATAAGGGTTACGATGGTTGTTTTATTCACAACTGCAATAACAACATCCATAATAAAGAAATAAATGGTTAGGTTGAAACTGTGAACATCGTTAATATGGGGGTTCTTAATTTAAAAAGAGCGTCTGGTTATGGAGTACGTAGTGGTGGCCATCAAAAGTCATCATGTGCTATCACTCTAACTAAAATCTCAAGAGAATGTACAACACAACTAAACAACACGATTTAATTAAATTGTTGGTTAGTACCTAGTTAAATAGTTAACTAATAGTAGGATTAACACCTTACTCCTTCCCTCAATAAATTTTAGGATAGCAAGGTTTAATACTGAGCATGGAATTAACGCGAAAGTAGTGGCAGTGAGGAGGCCTCCAGTTCAGCAGAGAGAGATCGCTTGTTGCAAAAAATATCGAGGGTTGTTCCACTGAAAATGTGTCATCCTTGAATACAACACTAGTCTAGGAACTGTTGTTACAGGAAAGGGATCTTGGGCAAACCACCGGGGACAAGTAGACTGAATTTTTTTTTTTTTTTAAATTCTGGCAAAGTTGTCGAGCCTAAGGAATAAATAAATAGATGTTTGTGCACCTAGCATTCTGGAAAAATCGATGAGCACAAGGAAGAAATAAACAGATGTCTGGCGGCGAAGATTTGCTATAAGGAAGAATCATTTAGTGTGGTAACCAAGTAGCGATAATGGATATTGATTTTTTTATTCTTATAACTTTGAAAAACCATTGAACTAAATCAATGAGTAAGACCTCTAAAAGCATTATCACACCATATCAATAATGAAACAAGCTATAACTCCATCTACATGCAAATTTCTATTAAGGGCAGAATAAAAAAAAATAAAAAAAAATTCGCAGAGATGGAATGGCGAGGGCGAAGGTGCGTTCCCATACTCGTTGGGCATCTTCTCACTCCAAGAGGCAAAGAACAAGACCGATCCTTTTCCTTTTTATAAAATCAGATTTATTGTGTAGAAATTGACATTTTAAGGTTTTGTTTCTGTTAGGACTCACTTTATCGGAAATTTGGAGGCACACACAAAGACAAAATTATCCATCCACTCTCAATAGATTTGGAGGGAAAGAATAAATGATTTCCAAAGTACCCACCGGAGGTGCAGGGAGTCAAGACTGGTTATGGACAGAGGAACCGACCCAAGTGAAGATAATAAACAAAAGGCAAAGTTAAGAGGTCACAAGGAACATGGAAGGAGCAAGGTAAAATCTATGGGGTTCTCAGGAAATACTTGAAGGTGATAGTGAACAAAATGGGCAATTTATACCACAATAACGAAGCACAGACCCAAAGATTACACCACAGAACCCAAAAACTTTACCACATTCTAGCTAATGTAAAACCAAATAAATTAAACTATTCAAACTTGTGAAATTTAAACATGTGTACCTTAAGCGAAGGTGAAGGTTCCACTGTTGTTTTCCTGCGCTCACGCTCTATCCAAGTCCTTCTTGCCAACTGTTGAGACCTCACCGGTACCTCCTAGCCAATGCTAGGGGTACTCTTCTTCCCCCTGAGCCCCCTGAGCCGAAAAGGGGCCACACACACAATACCAAAGAATGATATCTTCCAAATCGCCTCACAAGGTCGAGCTACCCCTCGTTATCCGAGATGGGTATCCCAACTCCCATAGGAAAAAATCATTCAATATAAATTCCAGGAGCGTAACCTTATGCATACCAGATGTGATCCATACTCCTCCAGGTCCGCTATCCTTTTTATTAAGTTTTATTAGTGATTAGTTTCCCAAACCCTCATTAGATTCTTTTTATTAAATTTAATTAGGACAAACCTCCCCCGTACACATGTCAATCGATCCCTTAGTTGCACTAGAAAATCAATTTATTAATTTATTAAATTCACCTATTTCCCTCATCCACCAAAAAGCGTTCCTAAAAACACTCCTCATTGTCCCTTTATTCCCTTACATTTCTTAAATTACTGACGCGCTTCTTAAAACCTAGTTGAGTTCACAATTAGAAGGTTCCAAAGACTAGATTCCCTACTTAGTTAGAAATTTCCCTTTTTCTTAAGCTTCCCCTTTTCTTCTTAGTTCAGATTTAGGAAGTTTAGATAAAACAACAATTTATGCTTTTAATAATTTAATCCTCCATTACAATTTTTACTTTCATAATTAATGTTTGAATTTTCTTTACCCCCTTCTTGTTATATGTCTATTTACTTTTTTTTTTGTGTGTTCATAGGTTCTACTTAGACCTAGGTTTTAAATTCACTAGGCTTGGCAGCAATTCATAAGGGAAAAATTTGTTATTAAAATTTACTTATAACATCATTCATTTTAAGGACGACCAGGTCCTAAGGAGGCATAGTTTTCTAGGTACTAGGTTTATTAACTTAACATAGTTAGAATTGCGACGTGCCCTTCAGGACACACTACGTGCTCCAAGGGTGCCACTCACCTGCATTTCGTTTTTATTTGCGTGACATTCCCTTCAAGATGCACTACGTGCTCCAAGGGTGCTACTCGCCTCTTGATTGAATTTGGTAGACGTCAAACCCCTAGAGTCAATACTCCATCAGGTGACCTTGTGGGAGACTAAGGTCCTCTAAGGAATAAGGACCCTGCCTTATTGCGCACCAATTAGAATCATCATGATTGACTGTCACAGTCTTCCTTCATGGCATTGTGGGTCTTCTCAAACTAGGTAACCATTAACCTACAGTTTGAGCCACAATGAGAGTGCTAGTAAGTTGTGGCAGGGCTGCTACCACACCTCTCCCTCAATGTCTCCGGTTGTCATGCATGACCCCTTTCCTCCAAATGTGATTCTGGTTGGAAAGTTATTGTCGTCTTGCATCCATCAACGAATTATGTTAGCTATAACAATCAACATCATAATATCTAGTCATATTTCACTTCTGTAATATCAAAAAAATTCAAACAGTAACAATCCACTCCCTGACTCGATCTGGAGTCCAAGGAGATCCATTGATGCTATAGTCATCCTCTAACATCCAGAGTCCTGCACACTCAGGAGAAGCTAGTCAATAGCACCTGTCGATATAAATATAACAAAGATAACATATCATCAGATCCACAACATCTCATAATCATAATAAAAAAATCCAATCATATAATTAACCGGATCACTTGCACGCAAGTGTCCTCAAGAATAAGTCTGATCAGTGTGCACAAGAGAAGGATGTTACATACACCCCCTCTTGTTTTAAACTTCATCCCGAAGTTTCACAGTATGCAAGTGTCAAAAATAAAGTGTCTAACAATATCAATATGTCTAGTTATAAAAAAAAAAGTGGAAACTGCTGATGCATATCATATGTGTCCTCCCAGGTCACCGAGTGCATACTATAGTTGTCCCACTGGACCTTCACCTGATTTACTATTCAACGTCGTAGCTGTCGAATGCAATGGTCCAGAATGCGGATTGGCTTCGTCGTGAGTGCACCCTTGTCCGATATGTGCAAGGAAAGCATGTCAATAACATGGGTAGGATCACTAACATAATGTCTCAAAACAGATACGTGAAAAACATCTTGCATACGCCTCAAATAATCAGGCAAGGTTAGTCGATAGGCCACATGAATCTTCCTTTCCACAACCTCAAAAGGTCCCACGAACCTAGGAGAGGTTTTAGCACCCTTTCCAAACTTGATTGAACTCTTATGAGGTTTCACTCGCAACAAGACTCGATCGCCAACTTCATAACTACAGTCGACACGATGCGCATCAACATAACTCTTCTTCCTATCATGCACTTCCTTTATCCTTTGTATTATGGTTTTCATTTGTTCTTCCTTTTCTTGGATCGCTTTTGGTCCCACCAGGACCCTATCCTCAAGCCAATCCCAACTAAAAAGTGTCTGACATGGTCAACTGTAAAGAAAATCGAAAGGCGTCATCTTAATGGTGCTTTGATAACTGTTGTTATATGCAAATTCTACCAGTGGCAAGAATTCCTCCCAACACTTCTGTTGGTCCATCATGTACATACGCAACATATCCTCCAAGATTTGGTTCACTCATTCGGTCTTCCTGTCTATCTCTGGGTGATAGGCAATACTAAAGTTAAGTTGGGTTCCCAAGGCCTCTTGGAAACTTGTCCAAAATGGTCCTGTAAACACTGATCCATGATAATATATAATCCTCTTAGGTACGCCATGCAGCCTCACAATATTGCTGATGAAAACTCTAGCTATGCCAGGTGCCTGATACATTGTACACATAGGAATAAAATGATCACTCTTCATTAGAGTGTCGACTACCACAAAAATCAAGTCGTGTCTCCTTGACGTCAGTGGCAATCCAACAATGAAATCCATCGAAATGACCTCCAATTTCGATTCCAGAATGGTGCGTGGTTGTAGTAACCCTACCATATGTCTATGTTCAGCCTTCACCTGCTGACATTCTAGACATCTTGCCACGTAGTTGAACATGTTTTCCTTCATTCCTTTCCAGAAGAACAAGGGTTTAAGGTCTGCCATCATCTTCGTGACTCATGGATGATCCATGTACACTGCTCTATGAGCCTTGTTTAGGATCAAAATCCTCAACTCGTTGTTGGGAGGTACGTAAATTCGATTATTAAATCTCAATAATTCGTCGTTGTCCACAGTAAACCCCTCAAATTTTGGTACCATCATGGTGTTTTGTCCGATAAAATCCTAGACCTCTTTGTACCAGTCATCGTTGCGCTGTAAAGTTAGAATCTTTTCACGTAGATTCGTCTAAAGAGGCATCAATGAAAATATGCATGGTCTCTAACTCCACACATCAACCACTCTGTTCATTGTTCCTTTTATGTAAGTAATCTCAAAATCATACCTGCAAAGCAATTTCGAGCAATGCCTTTGTCGCGTGTTCAAGTTGCTTTGTGTAAAGATGTGTTGTAAACCACAGTGGTCCATTTTTAGTTTGAATTTTCGTCCGATAAGGTAGTGTCTCCAAAATCAAAAGGCATATATAATGGCTAACAACTCCAAATTGTGTGTTGCATATTTCTCCTCGTGCCTTCTCAACTTTCTCGAGATGTAAGCGATCACACGACCGTATTGCATCAAGACTCTACCTAAGCATTCCTTCGATGTGTCAGTGCATGCTAAGAAGTCCTCCTCCATGTCAGGGAACTTTAGTATCGACGCTGTCATCAACAACTCCTCGAGCCTCCAAAATGATTCCGTCCATTTCTTGGTCCAAACAAACTTCTTGTTCTTCTTCTACAATTCTGTAATCAGATTTTCTATCTTCAAAAAACCCTCAATGAACCATCGATAGTATCCCTCTAAACCAATGAAGCTACGCACTTACCGGACATTTTTCGGCACAGACCATTCCATAATAGCTTCGATCTTTGTCGGATCTACAATGATACCTTCATCAGATATGAAATGCCCTAAGTAATGAATCTTTGATTGATAAAATGATCATTTCGGCAGCTTCCCAAATAATTTGTTCTCTCGTAGACACTGTAGTGCAAAGCGCAAGTACTCATCATGCTCCTCTATCATCCGAGAATATATCAAAATATCGTTAATGAATACTTGGATGAACTTGTCCAAGTATTTGTGAAACACCTTGTTCATTAAACTCATAAATACCCCTGAAGCGTTTGTCAGTACAAATGGTAAAATAGTAAACTTGTAATGTCCAAAACTCATCTTAAAGGCGGTCTTAGGGATGTCATCCTCCTTGATCCGCAATTGGTGATACCTTGATCTAAAGTTAATCTTCAAAAACACTGTTTTTCCCTTCATATGATCAAACAGATCGTCAATCCTTGGCAACAAATATTGGTTCTTGATCGTTGCCTTATTCAATTGACGGTAGTCAATATAGAGTCTCCACGACCCATCATTTTTCCATATGAAAATAACATGCGCACCCCATGGTGACACACTTAGATGTATAAGTCCTAGGACCAACAATTCCTTCAGTTGCATTTTCAACTCCTGTAACTCAGGGGTCAACATTCAATAAGGCATTCTGACTATCGGTTTAGTTCTTGGTTTTAGGTTGATGGTAAACTCCAATTCCCTCTCTGGAGGCAACCCAGGTAACTCCTCTGGGAATACGTCCAAAAAATCTCGTAGTACCGGAAGGTTTTCTAGTCCTTTTTAATTTAATGTAAGGATCACATATAGTTGGCATCCCTTGCGCATGCTCTTCTGTAGTTGTAGGGAAGATACGAACCTTAGGGAAACTCCCTAGTTCCCACCTACAATCACGCGTCTCTTTCCCTCATCATCAACCAAGCTCAATCGTTCCATCTTGCAGTCGAGTATCGCCTCATGCGATTCCAACCAGTCCATACCAATCACGACGTCATAAGACCCTAAGATCGTGGCGTACAGGTTGGCCCTTGTGACAAAATATCCCAGGTTAAGGCTATAACGCATAACCTTCCCTCCAACCTTTTGTTTGGCTCTTGAATCCATTTCTACAAAGCTAAACTCGTCTTGTTCGACTTCCTCTACCTTAATTCTTTGTAATGCTACAACATAAATAAAACTCTTTATAGCACCTGGATCTATCCAAATACTAAGGTTCTGGTTGGAAATGGTACTTGACGTCTCGAGCACCATCGAATGGTGCTTTGCCTGGTGGTTATTAACTGTTGCATGAATCTGATGGGCCTTGCCCAAGTCTCCCACGGTAGCGGGTCCGACTGATCTAGATGTTCTGGCCCTCTCAACTGGGTAGTCACATTGGTAATGTGGCTCTCCACATGTCCAACACCCTGTCTTCGATCCAATACTCCTGGTACCTGAAGTAGAAGCTAACGACCCACCATCCTGGAACTCTGGCCTATTGTGTTGAACATGCCTAAACTATTGTTGTTGGTGTTGTGGTCCTCTGTAAGGAGTCCACTGCTGAGGCACTAGTCACTGAGGTGTAGTGAAGGAGGATCGTCTCAGAGTGCCATGATATCCTGGTGGATGTCTAGTTGGTGTCTGATGCTGTTGTGCAACAAATGATGCCTGTCTCGTTGGTCTCGCTAGAGTCCTGTGTCGACCCTCTCTAAAGAGCTCCTCCTCTTCTATGAGGGTCGTCTGAACAACATCGTGCAAGGTTTGAGGCATCAAAATCCCCACTTTTTCATGAATTTTGAAATTAAGGCCAACTACGAACTTGTTGACCTTAATATTCTCGATATTCAGGTGAGGAGCATACTGAAGCAACTCCATAAAACAAACCTTATACTCGAGAACCATAAGACCGCCCTGTCGCAAAGCGTTAAACTCATTGATATGACACTCAACGAATTCCTCAAACAGATACCTCTCCCAGACTCGTTCCTCGAACATTTCCCATGACACATCCTAGACGACCATGTTCAATTGTAGTAGGAGCATCTTCCACCATAGAAGAGTGCTCCCCTTCAGTTGAAATACTTCCATGAAAAACTTCATGTTGGAGGTATAGTCTCAAAGTGAAAAGCACATCGCCATACTCTCTAACCATGCCTTGGTGGCTACGCCATCCAGGGAACAAAATAACTCGAGAAATTTGACCTTCTCGAGTTCATGGTGAACGCTACGAGTAACGACCGAGGTGCGCGGTGGATCCTCAGGAGGTGCCAATACCCTGGCCTCATCTCTATACAAACAACTGATTAGGGCCTCTGAAACCCTCTGGAAGGACCTCATCAACCCAACCACATCACCCACAACTATCTCTTCCTTCCCAAAAACATGTTCGTCTACCTCGGGGTTGGATCCCTCGTGCATAAATGCTATTGGGGGCGTCGCGCCTCCTCCCCTAGCACCCCATCGTTTGCCTCTATGACATCCATTGACCATGATTACCTACACGAATACAAATCAATTTAATTAGTGACATTTTATAATCAATTATCTAGTCAATGGAAGCCGTAGTGATCCCAAGTCGTAGGTCGAACCAACTCAGATACCATATGAAACAAACCTCGTCATTATGGAAACAAGCCTCGCATAACCAATAATTTTTTTTTTCTTTCAAGTCAGAAAGTAATAATTACAATACACTAAAAACATCGCAACACAAGGACGAACACAACGCACACAAATCGCGCAACCTACAAACATAACAACCTAGCATACTAGCACAATATGTAGTTGGAAGCAGCATATGACCTTCAATCAGTTGAAGAATAAAAGTGACTACCTGTCCATCCTAACCTGCCCATCCATCCATCCATAAAAGTGACTACGCACCCATCCAAGACACATAAGCAAGACTCAAGCCCATATTCCCATTGATTTTGACCATTTAAGGTCTCAAGGTTGGCAACTAATCTGAGGAACAAGGAGGTGTCTACATCCCACCCGAAACAAGAAGACCAAGACTACTAAGCTAAGGATAATCATCATATCAACCCAGCACAACTAGCATCAATGACATAAGTAATGTGAACCTTCATAGTGAGCAAGAAACCAATCACATTAAAAAATTACCGAACCAAGTACAAACATCAATTACAATGAACAATAACACCCTCAACGGGAAGTGCATGAACCAAGCTAGGCATCATATGCGCTTATCAATCAACGCGCACAATGATCCTAATTCAAGGAATCACGTCACCACATTGTGACAAGAGCGCTAGGAACCCAAGTGCAACGTAAAAATACTCTAACCCTCAATCAAACACAAAATCCAATATTGCTTGAATCCAACTAGCTCTATCACACATTAAACGAAAACTATAATGAAAGCACTCTATTCAATCAAGCCAAGCAAGGTGCAATGAAATCTACACACAACAAGGTTAAATTACATCTATCTAGAAGTGTCTTAATAGAATTTTACCATCCTAGGACTATTCAAGATCAAGCATCCAACCTTAGCTACTATGAAAACTTATGAAAGTACTTCCTTGCCTTCCTTTGAATAAGACAACCCTTTAAACATCATAAGGAATAAAACAACTTATGATTAATAATTAAAATTTGTCTGAGGAGGGTTCCATTGACGACACTAAGGAATCTTACATCTCCTTAATTAGTTCCCTGATGTAAAGGCAATTCAACTATTATAAGCGATAAACAAAATTATCATCATTAACCATTAATCTGATGCAAAAGCAGTTTGTCAAACTATTGAAGGACTAAACGCCATAACCATAATGGAATTATTTTAATAGTTGTAAAAAGAGATGATTTAAGCTATCATAAGATATAATTACCATAATCATCATTTAACCACTAAAAATGTTATATATCCAATTTATTCATTTCGTTCAATACACATTCACTTTTTTTATTGCATCGTTTCCAAATTGCTATGATCACAATTTAATTATTAAACTGCACAAAGCACTTAAACAATTATAAGGGATAAATGCTATATTCATTATTAATTTATAATAAAATTGTTATATCACATTTGAACTGAACCATTAAAGCTGATGCAGAACTATTAAACTATTAAACTGTTACTATAATTGAATTGTTATATAACTATTATAAGAACAATTATAGTGGGACAATCTAAAGTTGATGCCAAACTATTAGAACTGTTAGAACTGCTAGTCATAGTTGATCATTATGTAACTGCTATAATCACCATTAAAATGGAACCTTTAAACTGAAGAAAAACTTATAAAAACAATTAAAATTGTTAATTAATTGAACAATTATATGACGGTTATAATCACAATAAAATAACGGGAACGATGGTTGTTTTATTCACAATTGCAATAACAACATCCATAATAAAGCAATAAACGGTTAGGTTGACACTGTAAACATCGTTAATATGAGCGTTCTTAATTGAAAAAGAGCGTCTGGCTATGGAGTACGTAGTGGCAGCCATCAAAAGTCATCAGGCACTATCACTCTTACTAAAATCTCAGGAGAATGTACAACACAACTAAACAACATGATTTCATTAAACTTCTGGTTAGTACCTAGTTAAATAGTTAACTAATAGTAGGTTTAACACCTTAATGCTTCCCTCAATAAATTTTAGGGTAGCAAGGTTTAATACTGAGCATGGAATTAACACGGAAGTAGTGGTAGCGAGGAGGCCGCCAATTCAACATAGAGAGATTGCTTGCTGCAACAAATCTCAATGTAACAACCCTAGTTAAATGATTGCTTAAGGATTATCAAATATAATTAATTAAATAATTAACTGTCCTAATATATTTTAGTTAAACAATGATTATTTATTAATAATATTAATTAATTAATTATTAATTGTTTAT
>ML826865.1:62671-76808 GCA_009831015.1 Picea engelmannii
TGGTTTTCAAGATCATGGGGACTCATTGCCATAAGATCGGTATCATCGACATAAAGAAGAAGATTGATAACTATATATTATTACTTTGGTATAACATTTATATATTATTATTATATATGATATTAATGTAATACAATATATTATCAGACCATTATTTTATATACATTGATGTAATATAGCAATATTAATTAATAATTTATTAATACATTAATAATTAATAAATGCATTAATATATTAATTAATTAATACATTAATATATATGTATTAATGTCATTAGTTTGGAAAGGTGAATAAATTGTTGAAATCATTGTATATCAACCATTTTTTTAAGGTGGTTGTTGCTAGTATAATTTTATTTATGTGTTTTGATTCTTGAATGTTATGATTTGCAATATCTATGGAAGCTTCTTCATCTAAAAAATGTTATTTTTCAAACGATATTCCTTGTAGGGTGACCCTGCTTTTAGCCATGATTATTGTTAGTACCTAAAGTTGCACTTGACTAATCCTTAAAGAGCAAGCTAGGGCATCATCAAGTTATTGCAATGATTTTTATGGATAAATATGTCTATTGGGTTTTGAAATGGTTTTGAAAGTTGGGCTAAAAATAATAAAATGATATCAATACTAGAAATGCGAGATCAAATTCATATCTCATTGGCTTAGTAAATAGTAATAAATCTCATGAATTAGAAGGCAAATTTGTAAGGCAAGAAATGAAAAATATGTAAGTTTTCAATTTGTCCACTCACATAAGAAATCTCTGATCTGAAATATCATTCAAGAAACAAAGACATGTAATTGAATACATATATGATAATGAGAAAGAAACAATAAAATATTCATTGGCTTAATTCATAAACAAAACATATCAAATGTTTAGCAAAGTTAATATGCATTCGAGTAAGAAAAGATGAAAATAGAATCAAGAAAGAAGTTTAACCATCACATAGTCTTTTCCAATTAGTACCAAAATGAAATAGGTCTTAGTCTTTACAATATGAAACAGAGTTTTTCAAAAATGCCACTACTCTCAACCCCCTTTTCGTTATGTACAAATAATGGTTTTTATATAAAATTACATCAGCCAGATAAGCTATTAGTTTGCTAAAAATATGGGATTGATGCAATCGAATGCCCTAAAATATGGAACTTCTAAATATAGGATTTGATTTATGTTGATGATCCTCTGCGATCAGTAGTTGACTTGACTTCCTGGGAATGGAGATTCATTACAAATGATGAAAAATTTCACATGCTGCCATGTGCTTTGTCACTGGGAATTTCTAGAAAATTTCGTCCTGATCAGACACAGATTTCTCCTAAATCGTTATGAAATTTTGAAAACCGTCCGAAATTAAGCTAAATGGATGGACTTGGGAGGTGGTTTTTGAATGATTTTGTCATATGACTTATGGTTTTATTGGAAATTAGGCCCGAAATTCCCTTCTTGAAATATGATAGGAATTTGCAAAAAATCTGTGAATGTATATTTTTAAATTGCCACTACATGTATTTATGCCTTCAAATGCTGAAACTTCTGGATTTAAATCTGGAAGACAATCCTCCATTAATTTCCACCTACTAAATGATTGCCTAGAAAGCCTGATTTCATGCCCTATTGACTGATTTTCCCTTCTGTTGTCGATTATGCATTTAAATTCTGGAATGCTTCAAAACTCATTATTGTTTCATTCCTCACAACCAATGATCCCAAGTCTTTTTCAGGAGCACATTCTGTCAAAGTATTAGTTCCTCTCATAATCCAATCCTGTAGAAGAAGGCTTGCACTCTGATCAATATTAAATTTCTCTTGTTCAGAAGACATGTATAATGTAACAACAAGAATATCCTTGTGTTAAAGATTCTCCTTTAAACAGTGGAACCCTTTCATGATTTCTTTGAAATCATCCACGTGGGTTGAGTTTGTCATTTCATTGATAAACATGTGAAGACATATTGAACACTTGATGGAAAATGTTTAATCCCAACTCGACATCCCGCATATAATTTATAAAAATATAAAAACACCTTCTCAGAGATGCTATGGTTGAAGATGGATCTGTAGTTGTAAAAAATATTATTGTTGGTTTCTCTTATTATAGCATAAACTATGTCAAATATCCCCTGGTAGTGCCCCAGTGATATTATGAATTGTAATCATGTTTATGAATTGTAATCATGTTGTGTGGATTGGTGAGTTGAGTATTGATAAGCTGGTGGGATTATGTGTTTATTAGGTCGGAGAGCCTAAGTGTTAAGGCCAAGGGCCTGATTTTTGTAATTAAGTAGATAATTAATATAATATATAAACATCATTGTGTGCCAACCGACCATGAAGAAAGAGTGATGGGGGAGTAAGATTCCACAAAATGGGTAAGCGAGAAGGGGCTGAAAGGTTGGAAGATGGGCTAAGCTTAGGGGCTTAAGTCCTTGAGAATAATATTTTATTATTATTCCAAAGTTGTGTGAAAAACATGTTTTTATCCTAAGTCCTGGGAGAGGCAATGCATGCAGCTCCAACATGTGCAAAAGGGAACACATGCAGCTCCAGGAAGACAAGTGTCGACCTGGGCGCATGTGGTTAAAAGATGAAGTGTCAACTTAGTTGGGGGTTCAGCCTACATTTTTCCATCCACGGTCTGAACCGTGTTACCTTTCTCATCGCTGCATACCTCACGCAACTCTAAAACTCAAAATTGTGAGACCTCTGTGATTGACTGGCGTATTCCCGTGAATTTTGTCAAGTCTCCGAGTTTGGCCTCCATCATCAACCTATGCATAATTTCCTTGTCACACATCTAAAAACCATTGGAAAACTCGTGGACGGAGCCATGTCTCATGTGTGTCCTGTGAAACCAGTTTATCCATTCTACAAATCTGAGTTCATGCTTAACTGTCTGGATCATTGTATTCTGTGAAACCTGAACATACCACAGTTGTCGATGTTGCGTGTGTTTTAACTATGGTATGTTGTGGCCATGCAGTCCCTTGGTTGAGTGTGATTGGCTATCATCATTCATTCATTGTTGAGCCATATTGTGGTCCTCCTTGTGTTGTAATAGAGCTGAAGAAGCAAGTTTTCAGGCCTGTGTGCAACACTCTCTCCAGGTGAGGGAGGTGGTTGTGGTTGAAGAGGTAGGTTGTCAGGCCTGTGAGTGACTCTCTCCAGGTGAGAGAGTGCATGGAGGAAGTGATAACTCCTAGAGGGGGTCCTGTAGCTACCACATAGCTCGGATAATTCCAGTCTGGCCTGTTGCTGAAGCCTAAGGCAAGGGAGGTTTAGCAGCCGAAGGATTGTCTTGGTGACAATGAAGGTGTATACTCCTGGGGTGGGACATGCATGTGGGGAATGAGAGTCTATGAGGAGTGGGAATAAGTGGCTCCTCGGAGAGAATCCTACCTCATAAACTATGTGTCTTCCTGTTGACCTTTCCTAGACTAGGATTCCCTTTCCCGATGGAGCTTAGTCCTAGTTAGGGGGTCACCTATTGCTGAGAGTGATGAGTAGCGTGGTCTAAGGCTGGGAGGTTCGTGGAAGGTCTACATGTAGTTGGTGGTGTTACACCAGTTTAAAACATAGGTATTGATTTTGTACTTAATTTATATGTGATGCATGTTCATGTCTTAAAATGTTATCATGTATTCCGCTGCAAGTTTGAATTGCGGTTAATTTTGTTTAAGTCTGTATTACAGCAATAAATCCATGTTAAATATGTTAATTTTGATTTAATGCATATTCTTTATAAATATATGTGTATATGTTCCACATAGTAGGGTTTCCCGACAGTGGGGATGATGGCCATGGATGTTACAATATGGTACCAGAGCCATAGTTTCAACGTTGAGCCTGGATGGGTTGGATAAGTTGTCTTTGAACCCAAGGTTTCAAGTGGAAATAGTGTTCGGAGGAACCAATTTCGAACCTTAGAGTTTTTTTGAGTGCCAAGGGGTTACTTGGTCATGTTACGAAGCTCAAGAGGAGTAGCAGTAGAATAAAACCGCATTCGGCATGGTATTTGACCAGAGAGAGAGAGATCTCAACACTTGGGTTGTTGGAGCTGTAGGATCGGTTGGGAAAAAGGAGAGTCCTTTACGATCGTCAGATCTGGAGAAGGTGCAGGAAGGTTATCCTGGAATCCTTTTGGAGTTCGGTAATCAGGATAAGTGGAATGCGCTAAGGCATAAACTCCCAAAGGATATATACACCATAGATCGTAGGAAAAGAGCATGACTGTTAGATCCATGTCTAGAAAGACAAAGGAAATTCACTTCGGAGTAGTTCTAGTGTGGAGTGTGACAAACTCTCGAAGTCTTGAAGTAGATTGCAACCGTTCATTGCGAAGGACACGCGTCAAGAGATCGTGTACTTCAAGTGGAAGTACTCTGTGAGGAGGCAAGTGATATGAGTATGAAACTTCCGAATTTCGAAGTTGTGAAGCCCGAAGTTTCGAAGTGAAAGGATAGACGTGGTGGGGCTGGATGACGTCGCCTGGGGTGACGTGGACCTTTCTAGGAATACCACGTTCCATCGCCTTAGTTGGTGACAACTGTACTATGTGGGGCCCGAGGTTATGTAATGTAGTTAAAGTTCGAAGGACCCACAATGGCGTTGATAATGATACATCAAGATCAACGGCCAGAAGGCATTGCAGGGACCCAAGTTACACATAATCTAATTCTCCAAGGTGGTCCCGCAATCTAAAGCATGGTTTCAATGAAGGGTTATGTGTTAGCGTTAGTATAATTACGGGATGAAAGGCGGGTTACTCCAAACCACCATTGCATGCCCCCCCAATTGGGAAAAATTCAAGTGATGTAATGAAATAACATCACCTAAGGTGACGTGGGAGTGTTCAGAGATTAATGGTTCAGGGTGTGCAGATGTGAAATCTTCCGAAGTCTCAAGGTCCCAGAACTGAGACACTTGAGGTTCCATAGTGAGTGTCACTCGTTGGATGTTGGGTAGATGTGGACCGTTGATCCACCCTACTGTGCGAGTTCGGTAACTCAGAACTCTGAGAGACTATTGTGTTTCGCTTTGAAACTTTCCGAGGTCGAAAGCCCGAGTATGCGCTTTTGATATAGCACTTGGTTGGGGACTGAGAGAAAGGGGTTAGTGACTGAAAACTTAGCAGAGAGAAGATCTGAAAGAAGAAATTTGTGGGGACTCTTGATTGAATGATAATCACAGAGAATGAAAACTAGACGTTATTTTGAGTTAGATTTGTTTATGAATGCTGTGGGATTTGTTAAGGAATAATGGCTTGAAAAATTCCGATTGTCTGCACATTGTGTTTGCAAAAGTTTAACGAGTTTCAGAACTGAATAGAGTTGCCATTGAGTGCAAAGAAATGGAAGAGGCACAGACTACTTCTAGTTCTGAGGATGAAGCAAAAGGAATGGATGTTCATTTAGGATTTGAAGGGTCGAACTCCAATGGGCATGGAGAAGAGATAGATAAGGAAGGGAATATGATGAAAATCATTGAAAGATTGTAGAAAGATGCCAAAAATCATTGAGAATATAGAAGAAATCTCATGAAGGTTAAGGAACAACTAGGAAAATTCAACTTAAAGTTGATGAAGAGTCCAGAGAGAATAGAAAAGAAGTTGGACAAGGAGAGAAACTCGAGAAAAAAAGGGAGTCAACAGACTTCTGAGGGAAGAAGTCAAGGAGTGTTGGTAAACACCATCATCACTCCCAAGGTCACTCCAAGAGGAGGGAACATAGTAGTTCAAGCCCATCTCCTACCATAAATCATAGGAGATTTGGAGTGGATGAACTGAAGGGAGAAATGAACAAGATTAAGCCTCCTACGTTTGATGGATAACTCGAGAAGGAGGAAGATGCTGAAACATGGTTGCTTGGCATGAGGAAATATTTCCAACTACATAATTATTCCTCTCATGCAGAAGGAAGAATTGCAATGTATCAATTGAAGGGAAAGGCATCCATGTGGTGGGATCAACTTGTGCAGGTACAACACATTAGAGAGAAAGATATCACATGGAAATAATTCAAGAGGTATTTTGAGAAGAAATACTTGAATAAAAGATACTATGACAGAAAGATGAAAGAGTTCTTTGAACTCAAGCTGGGTAGCATGATCATTGATGAATACGAGCGAAGATTTTTGGAATTCCTGAAGTATGTTTAGTTCATCGAAGATGAGACTATCAAGATTCATAGGTATCTAAGTGGATTTCCACCTTCCATTGGGGACAAGATTCAATATGATGATCCTAAGACTATGGAAGAAACGATAAGAAGAGTGAAATTCTTATATGAGAAGCAAAGAGAGAAGCCTACTTTCCAGAAGGCTTGGGAAGACAAGAAGAAATTCAAGATGGATCAAAGGAAGAAGGGAACTAAGCCACCCTTTTTCAGAAACAGTCCTCAGGGACAACCATCTTTTAGAGAGCCTAGGAAGGCTGAAGTGGGTGGGAAAATCTCAAGACCACCACCTATGGAATGTTGGGGTTGTAAAGGGAACCATAGGTACAAATATTTCCCCCACATAAATGATAAAGTGAGAGTTGTCCAAAATGTACAACATGCTGAAACAATGGAGGAAATGGGAAGTAGAATGCCAAGGATCTACACAGCCCTGGACAACAAGCAAGCTACATATCGGTCGCACATGATTGAAGTGGAAGGTATGATCAACAACCATGCCTTTACTATTTTAATTGATTCAGGGGCTAGCCATAGTTATATAGATACAAGAGTGGTGGAAAGTTTGCAATTGTCGAGAAGAAAACATGAAAAGTCTTGGTTAGTGCAGCTCGCTACAGGAACCAAGAGGAAAGTCACTGAGTTAGTTAAGTCCTATCTAGTGGACATGAATGGACTGAGCACAAAGGTTGAATTGAATGTTCTGCCTTTAGTTTCTTATGATTGTCTAATTGGGATGGGCTGGTTGGACTAGCACCATTGCATCTTGGACTATCGTAACAAGGAATTCACTTGCCCGGATGAGGAAGGAAATCAGAAAACATTCCAAGGAATTACCAGAGTTGTTGCTATCAGATAAATCTCAGCAATGCAGCTGAAGAAGTGCTACATGAAAGGTTGTCAATTATTTGCAACCCATGTGGAAGAAGCATCTAAGGATGAGGTCTCAAAGATTGGAGATCATGCAGTACTAAAGGAGTTTGAAGATGTATTTCAGGAGGTACCCGGACTACCTCTGAAAAGAGATATTGACTTCTCTGTAAACTTGATGTCTGGAGTATCCCCAGTGTCAAAAGCTCCTTTCAGAATGCGTACGCCATAGTTGAAAGAGCTGCAATTGCAACTTGAAGAGATTATAAATAAGGGGTATATATGCCCAAGCGTGTCACCTTGGGGTGCCCCATTCCTGTTTGTGAAGAAGAAGGACGGGACACTGAGATTGTGCATCGATTTCAGACAATCGAACAAAGTAACTATAAATAACAAATATCCTCTATCGAGGATTGATGACCTCTTCGATCAGTTGAAGGATGTAAATATATTTTCGAAGATAGACCTCAGGTCGGGATATCACCAGGTAAGGATAAAGGACGAAGACATCAACAAGACTTCCTTTTGAACAAGGTATGGTCATTACGAGTTCATAGTGGTTTTGTTTGGGCTGTTGAACGCACTCGTTGTTTTTATGTGCTTGATGAATGGTGTATTCATAGACTATTTGGACAAGTTTGTCATAGTCTTTTTGGATGACATCCTGGTATATTCCAAGTCAGAGGAAGAGCATGAACAACATCTGAGGATGGTGTTGTAGGTGCTAAGAGATAACCAACTATATGCCAAGTTGAGAAAGTGCTCGTTTTATCAGGAGCAGATCCATTACTTGGGGAATATTATTTCGAAGGATGGGATAGTTGTAGATCCTGAGAAGATTGAGGCCATCAGAGAATGGTCAACTTCAAAGAACGTGATGGAAGTCATATCCTTTATGGGTCTAGCTGGTTATTACATAAGTTTTATCGTAGGGTTCTCGAGGATAGCTCACCCTATCACTTCCTTACAAAGGAAGGATAAGAAATTTCAGTGGACAAAGGAATGTGAGAAAATATTCAAGGAATTGAAGGAACTGTTAACTAGTGCTCCAATCCTGAGGATTGCATATCTAAATGAAGACTTTGTAGTGTGCACAAATGCATGCAAAGAAGGACTGGGAGGAGTCCTCAGTCAAAATGGATTCATAATCTGTTATGAATCCAGAAATTTGAAAGAGCATGAAAATTACTATGCCACTCATGATTTGGAGTTGGCATCCATAATACACGCTCTAAAGAAATTGATACATTACCTCATGGGAAGGAGGTTCGAACTAAAAACAGACCATAATGGTATGAAGTATTTGTTTGATCATCCAAACTTGAACGCTAGATAGAGTAGGTGGTTGGAGTTTCTCTGTGAATATGATTTTGATATCAAGCATATCAAAGGGAAGGAGAATAAAGTGGTTGATACACTCAACAGTAGAGTACACGAATTACATGCTACAGCCTTTATCATGTACTGAACTGATATTAAAAGAAGAATTTTGGAAGCTGCAAATGCAGATTTGCAGTACAGGGATTTGGTAGCAAAGCTACAACAAGGTGAGATGCCACAGAAAGTGGAAAATTATAAATTAGAGGTTGATGGAATACTTCTGTACAAGAACAAAACTTATGTACCTAATGTCCAAGACTTGAAACTTATGATTTTTACTGAATTGCATAATGTGCCTTATGCTGGGCAGCCTGGATATCAGAAAACTGTGGTAGTATTCAAGAGCCATTAATTTTGGCTAGGTATGAAGAAAGAGATTGTTGAATACATCGCCATATGTATGGAGTGTCAGAAGGTTAAAGATGAGAATAGGCACCCAACAGGGTTTTTGCAGCCTTTACCCATTCCTCAGTGGAAGTGGGAAGTAATGACAATGGATTTCATCAGAGGATTGCCTAGAACTGACAAGAAACATGATTCAATCATGGTGGTGGTGGACAAGTTTACGAAAGATGCCCATTTAATTCCATTAAATACTACTCACAAGGAAACGGATGTTGTCGACATCTTTATGAAGGAAGTGGCATGATTGCATGGTATTCCCAAGACAATTGTGTTTGACAGAAACCCGAAATTTACCTCAAATTTCTAGAAAGGGTTATTCAAGGGGTTTGGAATGAATCTGAACTTTAGCACATCCTATCATCCTGATTCTGATGGGTAGACAAAGAGGGTGAATCGAGTAATATAATACATACTGAGGATGTATGTGATGGACAAACCATCTAAATGGGAAGACTACCTACACTTGGTAGAATTTGCCTACAATAATGGGTATCAATCATCACTAAATATGATCCCATTTGAAGAACTTTATGGCAGAAGGTGAAATACTCCAGTCAGCTAGGATAATCCAGCTAATAGGGCAGTAATTGGGCCAGAGTTTCTCACGGAAATGGAAGAACAAATGCTAAAAATTAAGCATAATTTAAAGGCTACCCAAGACAGGTAGAAACGTTATGATAATAAAAACAGAATCCACAGAGAGTTTAAAGTGGGAGAGCATGTTTTCCTGAAAGTGAAAGATAATAGAAGTTCCCTGAAGCTTGGAAACTGCGCCAAGTTGGCAGCCAAATTTTGTGGGCCATTTGAAATCCTAGAAAGGATTGGGCTGGTTTCATATATGCTTGCATTACCTGCATCCATGAATGTACATAATGTGTTTCATGTTTCATTGCTTAAGAAATATATACCTGATGCTAATCATGTAGTTTATTGGAATGCGATTCAGGTGGAGCAAGAAGGTGTCCTACAAGTGAATCATGTGCACATATTGGATCAGAAAAGAAAACAACTATGAAATCGAGCCATAGGGCTTGTAAAGGTCCAGAGACCTGGTACGGCCTGAGGACACTACATGGGAGCATGAGGATGCCATGCAAGAAGAATACCTGCATCTTTTTGAAAATTTTGAAAATCTTGCTAATGTTGTGTAAAAGTTGCACTGAGGATAGTGAAAAAATAAGGGGAGGGGATTGTAATATCCCCTGGTTTTTCCCTAATGATATTATGAATTGTAATCATGTTTTGTAGGCTGGTGATACGAGTATTGATAAGCTGGTGGGATTATGTGTTTATTAAGCTGGAGAGCCTAAGTGTTAAGTCGAGGAGCCTGATTTTTATAATTATGCAGATCATTAATATAATATATAAACATTGTTGTGTGTTGACCGACCCCGAAGAAAGAGTGATGGGGGACTAAGCTTCCACAGAATGGGTAAGGGAGAGGGGGATGAAAGGTTGGACGAGAGGATAAGCTTAGGGGCTTAAGTCCTTGAGAATAATATTTTATTATTATTCCAAAGTTGTGTGACAAACATGTTTTTATTCTAAGTCCCGGGAGAGGCAACACATGCAGCTCCAGGAGTACAAGTGTCAACCTTGGCGCATGCGGTTAAAAGATGAAACGTCAGCTAAGTTGGGTTTTTTTTGTCCATTCTATCATCCATGGTATGAACCGTGTTACCACTGCATCTGATCACTGCATACCTTACGCATCTCTGAAACCCGAAACTGTGAGGCCTCTATGATCGACTAGTGTATTCCTGTGAATTTTTTTTGGTCTCTGAATTTGGCCTCCATCATCGACCTCTACATAATTTCCTTTTCATGAATCTAAAAACCAATGGCAAGCCCGGACAGAGTCGTGTCTCCTGTGTGTCCTATGAACCCAGTTTATCCATTCTACAAATTTGAGTTCGTGCCTAACTATCTGGGTCGATGTCTTTTGTGAAACCTGAGCATACCGCAATTGTCTATGCCACGTGTGTTTTAACTGTGGGTTGTTGTGGCCACATAGTCCCTTGGATGATTGTGATTGGATATCGTCATCCATTCCTTGCTGAGCCATACTGTGGTCCTCCTTTTGCTGGAACGAAGCTGAAGAAGCGGGTTGTCAGACCTATGTGCAACACTCTCTCTAGGTGAGGGAGGTGGTTGCGCTTGAAGAGGTAGGTTGTCAATCCTGTGAGCGACTCTCTCCATGTGAGAGAGTGTGTGGAGGAGGTGAGAACTCATGGAGGGGGTCCTGTAGCTGAAACAAAGCTCGGGGAATTCTAGTCTGGCCTGTTGCTGAAGTCCAAGGCAAGGGAAGTTTAGAATCCAAAGGACTGTCTTGGTGACAATGAAGGTGTATACTCCCAGTGTGGGACAGGCATGTGGGGAATGAGAGCCTGTGAGCAGTGGGCGTAAGTGACTCTTGGGAGAGAATCCTATCTCATAAACTGTGTGTCTTCCTGTTGAACTTTCCTAACCTAGGATTCCCTTTCTCGGTGGAGCTTAGTCCCAACTCAGAGGTGACCTACTATTGAGACTGATTAGCAGCGTGATCTAAGGCTGAGAGGTTCATGGAAGGTCTGCACGCAATTGGTGGTGTTACACCAATTTAAAAGATAAGTATTAATTTTGTACTTAATTTGTATGTGATGCATGTCTGTGTCTTGAAATGTTATCATGTATTATGTTGCAAGTTTGAATTGTTGTTAATTTTGCTTAAGTCTATATGATAGCAGTAAATCCATGTTAAATATGTTAATTTTGATTTGATGCATATTCTTTATAAATATATGTGTATATGTTACACATAGTAGTGTTGCCCGACAGTGGGGATGATGGCCGGGGATGTTACGCTCTGCATAATAATTTTCTCTTTGTGTATAAAGAAAACTCAAAAACCATCACTATAAGAATTGTTGCTATTCATTAGTAAAAGAAATCCCATCCAACAATTTTACCTTCTCCTCCCTATTTCTAAATTAATGTTTTTGGTTCAATGCCCAAATGTTGATAATCATAAGAGGAATCCATATGAAGGTAAATTGAAGAGAATTTGGCATTCCCCTTCACCAAATTAAATTCAATCGAAACAAACCTCAAATTATTGATACCATATATATAAACAACAGTTGCCAAAACATCTAACCTGCAAATAATTGCATTCGAATATAAAAAAAGTAATCAAGTTAATGCATGCAAATGTAGCAAGATATATTGTTTCATGATAAAAATATGTAAGACTTAATCTCTGAGAGGCATCTTGAACAAGGCTTCTGATTCCTTTCACTCCTTTCATAAATACCAGGTTCATTTGGCACTGTCCTCCATCTTGTTTGTTCAATGCATCAATACTTTTAGCACTTATATGCTCTACCTCGTGTACTTGAATTATTTGAATTACATGCAGGTACCATCGACACATAGTGCAAGAAGTATGCTACTTAGATGTTAATGGTGGCGCTACAAGAATGTATGGATTCTGGTAGCGACCCTGCTATTGGCCAAATGCCAAATTTTTAACACTGCAGATTTGGGTACTAACAATTATATTATTTGGACACAACTTTACACGCTTACACTTAAAAACTTCAAAGATATAGTTTGATTTTTATTTTACAAAAGGGAAAAATTGGCTTGAGATCTTGAGACCAATTTGCCTATAGTTCACTTATATATTCTATTTCATGAAAAACGAGTTCTCGTTTGGGTATACATTGTGATACAACTTGGAATTTAGTTGTAATCTACCTTTTTTCTTATAGGTAATTTCTACACTCTATTTGATGACCTTAGATATTTAAATTGTGATACAACTTCTATTTTACTTTAAAATGTCTCATAAAAATGTTAATTTTCAAATATATTGAAGGAGTTTTAAATATGTTGAAGGAGAGATTAATTCAAATATATTAAAGGATAGATTAATTGAGGAGGTGAGTTGCAACTCATTATAAAACTCCCTGAATTCCTTGAGGAGGAGAGTTGCAACTCATCATAAAACTCTAATTGAGCATTTGATGGATGAACCATTGGTTGCATTGGAATCCTGACACCGGGTTACAGCTAGGGGTACCCCTACACTATCATTCCATTTCTTGTAAAATTATTTGTTGGAGGATCTCTAGATATAGGATTTTTCTCAGTGAGGTATAGTGCAATTTCTGAACAAGGGGTCAATTTTGAAGAGCATTGTGTCAGGCGATTATGGGTTACGTGGTCATGTGGGAATTGGTCAAACAAAATTGTGGGAGCTTATGGAACTCAATTATGGACATCGATTTGGATTTTATTCCCCAGACCAAATTGTGAACATGTCCCTGAATGAATTGAGGAGACACATTACAACTCGCCATAAAAATCTAATCATCCCTCGGATGGACAAATCATTGATTGCATTGGAATATTGATATTGGGTTACAACTAGGGGTATCCTTCTTCTTTCATTACATTTCCTAAAAAATCATTTGTTTGAGGATCTCCATATCTAGGGTTTTGTTTAGTGAGGCATAGTGCTACCATATGTGACTTTTGTTTTGTGTTGTCCAGATAAAGGTTAATGATTAACTACAAAATTATTCTTACAATTTTATAATGGAAGTGGTAAATCAATCCTAAATTATTAATATGCAATGTGAAGCATATTCCAAATGCAATAATAAAGACTAGTAAGCCATTCACTATCAAGAAAAGGAAAGGAAATGCTAGGAAAGGAAGGTAAGCAAAGAAAAGGTAAGGATAGACATGGCAAGGAAAGTCAAGGCAAGGAAAGGCATGGAAAGACAAGGCCAAGCAAGGAAAATCAAGTCAAGCCAATACAAGGAAAGGAAATGCAAGGCAAGGCTAGACATGGAAACACAAGACATGATATGGCAAGGATAGGAAAGGAAAGACAATACAAGGCAAGGAAAAACAAGGGAAGGAAAGGTAATGAAAAGAAAGGTAAGGAAAGGAAATGAAAGTGAAGGCAAGGCAAGGCTAGGTGTTGATCTAAAGAATGTTTTACAATCTTTGATTCAAAATCATGAGGATAGATCCCCCTTCACTTTTAAAGAGGTGGTAATGTGGTGGTAATACTCTATTTCGAATAAAATACAAGAAAAAATAAAGTGCTTGAGAAAGGACAAGGCTTATTCTTGAAATAAATATTCATATGGAATGAATACCTGAGAAAGGACTAGGTATCTTGAAGAAAAAAAAATATTTACAATATGTTACAAGATTATAAACCAAAAGAATATCATGCAGTAAACTTGTGTTTCTATAATTTTAGATGATAAAGCAATAAATTTCCAAAATATGAATCCAATGCATAATT
>ML826867.1:55023-71021 GCA_009831015.1 Picea engelmannii
CATCAGCCTAGGAAATGGGAAGACTACCTACCATTGGTAGAATTTGCCTACAACAATGGCTACCAAGCATCCTTAAAGATGAGCCCATTCGAGGTCCTCTATGGTAGACAATGTAATACTCCAGTCAGCTGGAGCAATCCTGTAAATAGGATTTCTTTTGGACCCAACATGTTGAAAGAAATGGAACAACAAGTGACTCAAATAAAACAAAATATGAAGGTCGCTCAGAACCGACAGAAAAGCTATGCTGATCAAAAGAGAACTCCAAGAGAGTTCCAAACAGGAGATCATGTATATCTCAGAATTAAGCCCAGAAGGAGTTCCCTAAAAATGGGAGCTTGTGCCAAATTGACACCCTGGTATTGTGGACCTTTTGAGGTTCTAGACAGAGTGGGACCTGTAGCCTATCGGATAGCACTTCCTCCCACAGTAAAAGCACATAATGTTTTCCATGTTTCCCTATTGAAGAAATATGTACAGGATGCTAATCATATAATTGACTGGTCTGTGATCCAAGTGGAACCGTAGGGAGAATTTCTGCCAGAACCCCAATGCATATTGGACAGAAGGGAAACCCAACTCTGGAACAGAACCATTACATAGGTCAAGGTGCAGTGGAAACATTTTGGCCCAGATGAGGCTACATGGGAAATGGAGGATGCCATGAGACAGGCATATCCAATTTTGTTTACTTCTGTACATGTAATTCATGTTAGTAGCTAGGAACATCGAGGACGATGTTCCTTTTTAAGGGGGAGGGATCTGTAACACCCTGTTTCCCCCAGATTGTAAATATAACTGAACTGACCAAGGACTATGGAAAAACTCATAAGTATAAATATGTGATGTAAATGGACCTGCAGGAAGAGGTCAATGAATGTAAATAACAATTTGAATTTATTGCAGAAATGTTGAGAGGGGATGTGCAGAAAAGAGACCACGATGGTGGTGGAGGGCACCTAGAAAAGGGGCGTTAATTTCCACCAAGAATTCAATACCATATTTGGACTCCACTGGCCCAGAGAACCAAAAGCGGCTCGCTAGCCCTGAAATTAATGCCTTACAGGCCGGTAGGTTGATGGCTTGATGAGGGATGGGGAGGTGAACCACCTATCCGTAGAGCCATCATGACTAGCCAGCATGAGGGTAATCGTGCCAGACGCAACCTCGCGAGAGGATAAGGCGTATGGCAGAATCGATTGATGGGGGAAGACGCAAGGGGAACTCGGGTAGTTTTACTCAGAGTGAGTGATCGCAGAGAGGAGGGGATTGCAACCTTCTCTCCTGGGCACTGACAGACAGGGAGACGCAGGTCTCAGAACACCGTGGCCTCAGCTCGGGGGTGGCTAGTGGTAAATCCATTAGGAGTCGCTACGCCTACGGTTTGGTGGAAACGAGCACCCCTCTCAGCAGTTGCTTCCATTGCTAAAGTTATTTCTGATAAGTGTTTTGTTTATATTGCATTTCAAAATTTATATGATGTCACATATGTTCATAGACTTGTGGAATTGTAAATGTTTCTTGTGTAAGAATTTCTGTGCAGTAATTGATAATAAGGAATAGATATTGGCTCATAGAACTGTGAAATTGTAAATGATTTCAGCATGAGAGTGTCCGCGTAGTGCTTGATATGAATGAGTTGATATATGCTTATCACAGAGGAAACCATGCATGACTTACATTGATAAATAAATCTAGTTATGCTTAGATTGAGCTAAGTTAGGCTCCCAGCCCATCTTCGGGAAGTTATTTCCCCTATCCGTCTCCAGGAAAGCCCTGGAATAGATCTCTAGTAGAGATTCCCTCTTGTAGAAGGGATACTTAGCCATTCTCGAGAAGGTATTCAAGGAGGAAGAAATCGACGGTCAGGATCTTACAGAGAAGATTGACAAAATCCCGTCAGCCGTCAGATCTCGAGGAGTTGCGCCGGACTTAAACCCTAGTGTGCCGAGAAGGAATCCTAGCCGTTGATCTCGGTAGGACACGTGTCAGCATCCCGGAGAAGTCATCGGGATATCAGGGTCATCGGGGTTTTGTTAAGGCAGGGAATCGAGACCTTGTGATTCTCAAAATCCCGAGAAGGAATCCTAGCTGTTGATCTCGGCAGGACAGGTGTCAACATCCCGGAGAAGTCATCGGGATATCAGGGTCATCGGGGTTTTGTTAAGGCAGGGAATTGAGACCTTGTGATTCTCGAAATCCCGAGAAGGAATCCTAGCCGTTGATCTCAGCAGGAACACGTGGCAAGAGATCCCGAAGAGTCGTGAATCGAGAAATCGGAGTTCCTGAGAGCAAGGGAAACAGGACTTCGAAAGTCTTGAAATCCCGAGAGTAAATCTGAGTCGTCCATCTGAGGGATAGGTGTCGGATATCAAGGTGCCATCAGAGTTTTGCGCATCGGAAAATCGGAGTTCCTAAGAACAAGAGGAATGGGACATCGAAAGTCTCGAAATACCAGAGGAATCGGGACCGTCCATCTAGAAGGACGCGTGGCAGAAAATCAAATGCCATCGGGGAAAGTCCCAACAGGAGGCTTCATCGGGAAATCGGGGATCCCGGTGACAAGTGAACTGTGTGCTTTGAATTCGTGATCCGTGAAACCCCGATCAGTGGGGGCCAGCTGTCATCACAACAACGGAGGAGGACGAAGCTGTAAGGAATACATGTGTCAAGCATCCGGAGAGAATCGGGAATCGGGATATTGCGGGTCTCGTGGACTTGTGTCTTGTGACATTGGAAACCCCGTAACCCCGACGAGGATAATGTAGTGGTCACGGAGTTGGTCATGTGGACCAGGGGCTAATCCAGTGGGGCTAGCGTGATAAAAAGGGTGCGTCGCGAATCGGGAAATCACAAGTCCCGGGGACATGTGTTTTGTGTCATCGCAAATGCCGAAACTCCGATGGAAGGTTATACGGTTGCAGTCATATGGTAAGTGGTCACATGGACCATTGTATAGCCAAGGGGGCTAGCCAGTGTAAAGGCGCGTCGAGAGTCCAGGGTACTTATGCGTCATGACATTGAAAGGCACCAAACCCCGACAGGATTTAAGGTTGTGGTCTTGTGAAGGTTGTGGTAGTATTGACCAGGACTTAGCCTAGAGAGCCAATATGCTAGGAGCACATCGGGGATCGGAGGATCGAGAGTTCCAGGTACATGTGCACCTCGACACCGCAATCTCCGAAACCCCGATGAGAAGTTGTCGCTATGGTCATATAGGAACCGGTCGTGTGGACCAAAGGCTTAGCCAAGTGGGGCTGAGGCAACCAAGGAGTGAATCGAAGATCGGAGATCGGTGATTGCAGTTGCCAAAACATTGTGGGTGTCAAAACCCCGACAGGAGCAGGTGACTGTGGTCATATGAACGCAGGTCACGTGTACCAGCAGTACACTAGAGGGGGCTGGGAAAAAGGGGCGCGTCGGAAATTTGTTCCATCGATGATTGTGGATTCGAGAGGACAGGGACCCTTGACACCGCAACCTCCGAAACCCCGAATCTCGATATGGAACCAGGGATTGGCATTTCGCTAATGCGGGGTTCTGGAGATTTCTCATTTGTGGGAGATTAACCCAATTTTTTTTAAATTATGATAGTGGGTTTGTTACAGTTGGAAAGCTCACAATGTGTATATAAACATTAAGGGTGTGGGTGCAAGTTCCAAACACTGAAACCCAAAAAAAAATTATTTAATGCCTCAAAATAGCTCTAAAAGGTTCTAAACTCTAATTTTCCAAATTGGGACTTGTCAGTTGATTCGTCCAATTTTTCCACCCAAAAAGTACCAAGATAGATGAAAAATTATATGATGATCCATTCCAAATCATACCTCCCCATTTAGGGAGGATTTGGTCCCAAAAATATTTTATTGAATGAGGTGAGGAGATATTTCTTGTACCTTCTCCCTACAGTACCATTTTTCATTGCATGGAAGTTGTCCTTTCAACCCAATCTGCCAAAGGTCATGCTACCCCTATCTTGTAGTTCTGGACCTCTTATGCAAAATTGTATCTTGTACCAACTCTGCCTAAGATTATGGTAATAAGACCTATATGGTAGGTATGACCTACTCCTGATTTTTGTGATCGAACATGGAAGGTTCATAGAGTTTAAAATTATCCACATTGACCCCATAATAAATGAGTATGTATTTGGGTAGACTAAGTTTGTATGTGTTGCCACGCACCTTCTCCAATATCTCAAAAGGGCCATACAACATAGCCTTGATCTTCGTACTAGGACCCTGTAGTATTTCCTTATTTAGTAGTAACTAAAATTTGTCTCCCACTTTGAATGATTTTTATGTTCTATGTTAATCATGTTTGGATTTAAACTTTTCATGTGACATCTTGAACATCTCTTGTACTTGCAAATGGATATGTCTAATATTTTCAACAAAATAATTTTCTTTAAATGCTTCTCCTGTGATGTATTACCTCACTCCTCCTTACTTTCCATATACAACATCCAAGGGAAAAGGTGGCAAATACCTAAATCATGTTTCAAAAGGGGACTTACAAGTAGAAGTATGGACTTCTATGTTATAAGAGTGTTGAATGTAGATCATATTTTCATCACAGGTCTTCATATGCTTCTGATTGTAACCCCTCAAAATCTAAACCAAAGTCATGTTGAATACTTCTATCTACCCATATTCTTGTGGATGAAATTCTATAGATCTCTTTGACTTAGTGTCCATATTCTCCCAAAGAGTAGTCCAAAAGGAAATTAGAAATCTTGTATCCCTATTTGAGATGATGCTCCTTGGTATCCCAAAGTCCACCCAAACCTATTCAAAGAACATGTTTGTTTCTAATTGTCCTTTGACGGTATTTTTACAAGGCACAAGAATGAAAATCTTTCTAAACCTATCAACTACCACAAATAGATGGTCAGGTCCCTCCCTGGTTGTTGGAAAACCACCCACAAAATCTATGGAAATGATTTCCCAAGGGTGAGTGGGTACAAGTAAATGATGGTATAGACCTTTCTTCCTATTATTGGGCTTGTTGATATAACAAAGAATGCATCCTCTAATATACCGAGCTACATATTCTTTCATTTCAGGCCAATACACGTACCTTTGTAAGTTAGCAATTGTCTTCCCAACACCAAAATGTCATGCAACCTTAGAGGTGTGAGCCTCTATGATAAGATGTAATATTTCACCTTTAGGAACACAAAGCTTGTCTAGCTTGTAGAGAAACCCATTCTATAGAAGATAATGAATATTACCAACACCTTATTCTACATGAATTTGACCTTTTAGCTACTAAAACACCTCTTTAAAGTCATCTTTTGCATATGCCTCTTTGTATGCATCAAGGTAAAATGCTCCATGTGCATAAGAGTTCCCAAAGTTGTAATATTGGATGTGGGTGGCGTTGAAAGCATGTATGCCAACTTATTAGTGTTTCCCTTCTTATACTTGATGACCAAATGAAATTGTTGCAAAAACCCCATCCACTTGTAACGTCTAGTTTGGTGCAGCATACATTGGGCTTACAAATACTGCAATGGATAGTGATCAGTGCATATAATGGTTTCATTTCCCATCAAATAGTTCTTCCACTTCTTAATAGCTTGAACCAAGACATAGAGTTCCTTATCATATGTATGGTAGTTCAAAACTCCCCCATGAAACATCTCACAGTGATAACATATTGTCTTACCTCCTTGTGCCAAAACTTCTCCCATAGCATACCCACTTGCATCTATCTCCACTTCGAAGGGATTCTACAAGTTGTGAAATATGAGAATTGGTGCTTGACTAATATTTCATTTTAACTTTTCAAAATATTTTTGTTTATTCTTTCTCCAATGGAAATTCTTATTTCTCATTGTTATGGCATGGACTAGTGTAGCTATCACTGAAAAGGATGCTATGAAATTCCATAGGTATTGTGTTTCCCCAAAAGAGATCCTAACTTCAATGAAATTAATAGGAATTGGCCATTTTGTGATGGCCTCCATCTTTGCAATATCTATCTTGAGTTCTTCTCCATCAATCGCGTACCCCAAATACACTAATGACTATTGGGAAAACTCACATTTCACAGCTTAGCCAACAACTGGTGCTTTTTCAGAGTCTCTAACACTTGCATGAGATGTGATATGTGCTCCTCCAAGGTAGAGATATAAACCGATATATCATCCAAATACACTAAAACAAATTAATCTAAATATGGGTGTAATACATCATTCATCAATATCATAAATGTAGTTGGTGCATTACATAAACCAAATGGCATGACCAACCACTCATACAAACCTTTCCTTGTCTTGAAGGAAGTATTTAAAGTATCTTCTTCATTGACACATACCTGGAAGTACTTGGCATGCTACAACTAGTCTAACAAATCATTGATCTTAGGTAAAGGGTATTGATTATTGAGTGTAGTCATGTTCAAAGCTTTGTAGTCAATACACATCCACCAAGTCCCATCCTTCTACGGTATGATGATGATAATTTACCCACAAGGTGAGGTGATTGGTTGAATCACTGCATACTCCAGTAGTTGTTGCAACTTCTTCTTCACTTCATCTACTGCCATAACAAACTGTCTATACAACACAATATTGGGTATTAATGGGGAGTCAAGAAACAACTATATCTCATGCTCCACTTCCCTCTTCGGTGGAATCCATTTAGGATTATGGAATACTTCTTTATATGCATGTAGCAACTCCTCCAACTGTTATTTTTTCTCCTTAATACATCCCTCCAAGGATTCCTTTACCCTCACTAATTAATCACCCGATTGATTCTCTCTCAAAAAAAGCAACACATATTTCTTACTGGAACTAATCAACTTTTTTTCTTGGTTGTCACTTACTAGTGAGATATTCGATTTATCGTTATGTGCATTGATTATGTAGGAATTCCCATGCTTGATCAGGTGGTACTAGTTTTATCTCTACATGAATATCACATTCCTCTTATACATGTAGGGGCTTCCAAACACTACACCACACATGTCAAGGGGTATACATATAACTCCACATCATCAATAAAATATGCACATACAACAAATTTTATCTTACATGATTTCATGGCCCTGATTTCTACATCCTTGTTCATTGTTGGCCCTCGACCAAGTTTTGAGAAAACATTGGTCGTGTTTGACCATTTTTGGGACTTCAACAGGCTGGTCGAAGATTGAGCACCCAAGCAAAGCAGAGATCGTGAGATCTCACTTGTTTTGCTGGATTTTTTGGCTTTTAGGGTTTATGTAATGGGTATTGGATGTCGGCCCATGGGTTTACCCATGTTTTTGTAATGTATAAATAAGTATATAGGACTTAGAGAGAAGATGGTCCAAGTTGGCTTCGTGCAAGAATATGTAAAGTGATAGCTAAGTGCAAGTGATTGTAAGAGGCTTTGTGATAATAAGGAGTTGGCTATGTGCCTTGACCTAATTCTGGGAAGGAGGATCTGGCGGGATGCACGCAGATCTCATGTCCTCTACGGAATTGGACTTTGTAGCTCTGTGAAAAATAGAAAATGGTTGTAAAAGATTGAAGAAGACTAATAAAGAAGAAGAAGAAGTTGGTGGACGTAGCCCCACACTGGGGTGAATCACGTATATCCTGTGTTGATGTGCTTTGTGCAATGTTATTTATGGTGTTTATGTGTTTATTTTCTTAGTGCACTGACCTTCATATATGTTATATAGATCTATGGATGCTTAATATGGTAAATGAATGCTAGATCTAAGTTAGTTCTATGTGCTAAACGATTGGAAGTGTGTGATATGCTCATTACTGCGTTGTTCTGTAAGTAGGGTTTAGTCTGCAATGTGAATGGGAGTTAAGAACTAATGCATATTGATTACCTAAGTTCTTTGTTAAGTGTTGTAAACACAGATCTGTGTCCCAGCTAGGTTGTAGACACATGAGTCCTACAACCCCCCCTGACTCCACCTCGGCTGATACTTCATCTGCTTCGCAGATGTTGCCGAAAGGGTCGGTAGTTAGGGTTTTGTAGGTGCATTGTTGAAGAATTGAAACTTGGGTCTACCCCTATGCCAACAAATGGTTCTGTTGTCAGGACCTGAAACTATGATTGTTGGGAACTAAAGAAAATAGAAATCTTTGTGCGTATATCTGTTGTTTTAGTGCACATTTTTCTACGTGACTTGTGAAGCTCTATGCTAAGAAAGGAGGTAAGATATTAAATCTCTGTGCTCTGATAAAGGTAAGATAAGTGGAAATTTTTTCTTCGAAAGTATGAATCTAGGTATGTTTGATAGATTTTGTCCTAGTATGAAAACTAGGGCATGGCTAGAAGAAAGAATTGATCTGAATAAATTTGATAGATATAGAGAAAGATATGTTATTCCTATGCATAGAAAGAATTTTGGACTAACAAGTGGATGTAAAAACCTAGAAAGAATTTTTGCAGGTTGCAGGTCCATCACTGTGATCCCAGTGCGCAAAACAGGAAAGTCTGGGGAACATTTAAAAGAACGAGAGGATTGACATTGTGTTATAATTGCAGAAGACCGAGACACCTTTCTAAGGAATTCCCTGGTACAGGTCCTATTTGTCTTTGTTGTAAATCTATTGGTCACAAAGTTGAGGATTTCCCTAGAATGCTTTTCAAAGTTGAAAAGATGAACATGAGACAAGAAAACTATGAAGAAGGTCAAGGAACTAAGGATATGTTAGAAAACTAGAAAGAATCAAAGACTATGTTATTACAGTTGAAAGAAACATTGAATGATCATATATAAATCAGTTTACCATAGATCTTAAAAGATAAGTCATGCATAGAAACAATAATAGGAGACTTTGACATAGACTGTGTATTGGATGAAGAAACACATGTGAAGATTATGACAGAAAGCACTTGGGAAATTTTGGGAAAACCAGCTATGATACCTTCATTGGGAAGGATAGGTCTATTTAAAGGAAAGATGATAACCCTATGTGGCTGAGTTATTGATGTACCTATGATTTCTCATGAAACATCGACCAAAGAAGAATTTGAAGTCATTAAGTTTTTCGATAACAATGCCCCTTTTGCACTTTTTTTAGGAAAGACTTGGATTGAGAAGGACCATATTAGAAGGAAAGCAGAGGAGGAAGCTATAGCACATAAAAGAAATAATTAAGGGACTTCATAGCCAGAAAGATAGCATGACTAATAGAAGAAGAAGAGGACAATTCAAAGCAATAGAGGGCTAGAGAATTAGCTGTCAAAATTGAAAGAACACAAGAAGGCTTGAAGCACTTGTCCATGCAAGAAAGAAGTGCGTTCACCCCGAAAATAGTAAGAGAAGAGGTATTATCTTTGAACCCTTTGGAAGACCCTCAGTAGTGTGAAGCTACTACGCTAAGAGAAGATAAGAATAATAATGGAAAGATGAATCCAAAGACTCAAAATCACAGGAAAAAAGGCCAGAACTCAGTAAGAAGAAAGCAAAATTAGAAAAACTACAAGAAGTTCCAGAGAAGACTTTGCAGAAGGCAAGCTTGCAGAACCTGAACCTCGTCGGAATAGCAGAACCCCGCAGAATGGGACTTTGCCAAGGTGAAGATATATGACTGTTGGATGCATCCCAACCGTTAGAATGATGATATGGAACAACTAGAAATGCAGTTATTGACGAAAATATCGCCATTGGACCATTGAGACTACACCATAACGGATGGATTCGTATTGATTGACACATTCATACCCGTTGGAGGAATCCGTTATGATGCTTGCATATTTAACTCGTTGGACATCACAGGGACCACTTTTTGTAAACCGAGATATTCAAGCTAACATAGAATTGATTGCATATCACGTTGTGCTTTCTAGACCTTGTCATTCAATTGTTTATCTTGCTTTTCCATTCGCCTACCTGATTTGTTTTATTATAAATTGTGAATGTCGGGCAAGCGTAGTGTAGTAGAGAAGTCTATGGAGGATATTCCTGTACACCTCATGACTGAGAAATTCATGTTTGTACGAATACAGGCATCGTCTACTAGTGGATTGCAAGAATCCCCAATGACTGGAGGGTGTTCTGGCCGTGCTGCTAAGAAAAGAAGAAGACACCACGATGATCTGGCTAACATGAAGCATATCTCATCGGTATTTTCTGACTACATCCCACCTTTGACTGGAACGGTTAACCATGACAGTGTCCCATGTGACTTTGAGTACATGCTCATCATTGCATACCTCCCAAAGGGGATATGTGCAGTTGGACCCTAGTTGAGACTGATCCCAGCTCTCAAGATCACTGACTTCAACCTCGAAGACCGAAATAACTATATGTGATGCTCTCACCGCATAGGTACTTGATGAAGACAACTGGGAAGAATCCCAATATAGTTCCCCAGTTGTGGATTAAGGAGCTTCCGCGCTCCACGATATTGAACATGATGAAGATCCCCCACTTTGGTTGACATCAGGAGGTTAACACTTACATTAAACTCCTCCTGTCATTATATCATGGAGGGTATCTATGGCTTGACAAGCACGTGACTATGGATCCAGTGTTGATCCACTTGATCATTGGATTAAGAATGCAGGGACTGGACCCTCACCAATTCTACCCAGGGAAGATGTCAGTTCACTCCTTGGCACAACATATAAACGAAGCCTATGGCGATGTAGAGAAGGGAAAGTGAGGCTACAAGGTAGCCTCCATCCAGGATGGTGTAGTGTTCCTAGCTTATCATCTTGTCACTGGAAATATTGTCTGAAGGAACCATCTGACACAGGTCACAGTGTTCATAGTCGACCTTGTAGGGAAGTGTGTCGAAGGAATGCAGATGAACTGGGCGAGTTACCTCGTCAACGAGTTGGAGAACGAATGTCATGAAGAGAAAGACCTAGGATATGAATTTCATTTCAGTTGGTTATTGATTTTAATCACATTTGTCACCTGGGAAATGCCGGAAGGAGCAGCCTTCCCAAAAGTTGAGCCATTAGAACCGTTGGTCACAAGGTTCGCTACCTTGTGGTATAAAAATGATATGGCGAAGCAGTGGAATTCGAACACTGTCTTCCATGCTTACTAACTATAACTGAAGCACGCCATTGAATCATTCCCCCGAATGACATCGAATACACTCCATCAGTACAAGTTGCTACAAAAGTTTCGTGCAGACCCACACATCTACATCACCATGTGAAGGGATGAAAGTAAGGAGGAACTACAGTCCTACTATAAATTGACCGATGAAGACATGGTAGAGATCAATAAGGAATGGCCAGTAGAATTCCTTGTATTGGTCGAAGATGTCAAACTCTCTGACCTTGACATCATCAGAAGCCCTTTGGTCACCCAGACTGAGTATGACGGATAGAGCAGCGCAAAGAAAAAGAAGAAAAAGGATGAATTCCAAGACATAGAAACTGATGAGGAGGACAGGGAATTAGATGAAAGTAGGCCTGACTCACCTGCAGAAGGAGGAGGAGACAAAGTGAACCAACAGAAAGGAGGAAAATATGAAGAAAATCAATACAAACGTGAAGCCACACCGCCGAAGGATCCCCTCACCACAACAGAAGCATCACAGAAGAGGAGGGTTTCCGCGGAGAAACCTTCAGCCAGAAAGAAGGCCCGCACCAACAAGCCTTAGTCGAAGAATGTGCTCACAGTGAATGATATTGATCTCATCATCACAGCCATAGAGGATGCTTTAGAAGACATCTTGCAGAGACAGGGAGCAAAGCAGGAATTGATGTATGACAGAATAGAGAAGGAGCTCAAGGAAATCCAGCAAGCTATTCATTTGAGCCGTGTAGTGCCTACTACACCATCTTCAGGCAAAAGTGTAGAATTGGGGGATGAGCCCACCCAATTGTGAAGGTTATCATATGTGACAGATGCTCTGATTCATCGAGCCCAAGAAGAAAAGGAAGAGGCCTTAGAGAAACTTCGAGTTGCGCAACAAGAGAAAGATGAAATTAGGGAAATTTCTGAGGAGGACAAAGAGAAGATGCAGAAATAAAAAGACTAGCTACTTGCAGAGAAGACTGTGGTCAAAGAGAGAGTAACTAGAGAACTTATCTCTGTTCCAAGCTTGGTATAGGAGGAACCAGATTCAATTGAGATGCAAGTGGGGAAGCTCGTCGAATCCATTCAGCAGCTTCAAGAAAGAGTAATGGAGCTAGAAATCCAAGCAATATCGAGCACTCCAAAAGAAGTGCGCGATCAGAGGGAAGAAGTTGCCAAGAATGCAATAGAATGAATCAGGGCATTGGCTTCAGAGTGTAAAAAGTTAAGTGATCAAAGTGCGTAGACCTATGAGCACCTTGCAGAAGATCTAGGGCTAAGGAAATTGGAAGCACAGCTCCAGGAGGTGAAGCAGCAGGCGTCCACCCTGCAAGCACATATGATGATGCTTATTGTAGTTGAGAAGATGAAGAGATCACAGGAACAATGCGTAGTCTAGCAGTAGATCACTGCCATCCAGAGCAAAGTTATGGAGGTTACACAAAGACTCCAGCCCCTACAGGATGAAGCCTGCATGCTTTTTGAAGATATTGAAGGGAAAGGCTCACAGCTGGAACATGTGGTTGCAACAGTGGAACAACACCTAGAGGGGATTGTCACTGAGAAAGTAATTTAGGAGTTCGTCGAGAAGGAGGCTCTAGTAAAGAAGCAATTCGAGGTAGCTTGAGCTAAGCTTGAGGCCTTTGAAGTAGTGTTGCCCAAATCGAAGTGACTCGGGACGAGTCACAGGTGAGTGTTGGGGGCATGTTGGCCCTCGACCAAGTTTTGAGAGAACATTGGTCGTGTTTGACCATTTTGGGGACTTCGACAAGTTCTTCGAAGATGGAGCGCCCAGGCGAAGCGGAGATCGCGAGATCTCGCTTGTTTTGTAGGTTTTTTGGGATTTTAGGGTTTATGTAATGGGTATGGGATGTCGGCCCATGGGTTTACCCATGTTTTTGTAATGTATAAATAAGTATATAGGAATTAGATTGAAGCTGGTACAAGTTGGCTTCGTGCAAGAATATGTAAAGTGCTAGCTAAGTGCAAGTGATTGTAAGAGGCTTTGTGCTAATAAGGAATTGGCTCTGTGCCTTGACCTATTTCTGGGAAGGAGGGTCTGGCGAGCTACGTGCAGATCTCATGTCCTCTATGGAATTGGAATCTGTAGCTCTGTGCACAGTAGTATATGGTTGTAAAATATTGAAGAAGATTAATAAAGAAGAAGAAGAAGAAGTTGGTGGACGTAGCCCCACACTGGGGTGAACCACATATATCCTGTGTTGAGGTTCTTTGTGCAATGTTATTTATGTTGTTTATGTGTTTATTTTCTTAGTGCACTGACCTTTATATATGTTAGATAGATGTATGGATGCTTAGTATGGTAAATGAGTGCTCCATCTGAGTTAATGCTATGTGCTAAATGATTGGAAGTGTGTGATCTTCTCATTACTACGTTGTTCTGTAAGTAGGGTTTAGTCTGTGATGTGAATAGGAGTTACGAAATAATGCATATTGATTAGATAAGTGCTTTGTTAAGTGTTGTAATCACATATATGTGTCGCAGCTAAGTTGTAGACACTTGAGTCCTACAACCCCCCTGCCTCTACCTTGGTTGAGAATCCATCTTCTTCGCAGGTGTTGCCGACATGGTCGGTAGTTAGGGTTTTGTTGGTGCGTTGTTGAAGCGTTTAACCCTGGGTTTTCCCCTGTGCCAAAATTCACCCACCCTAATGGGTATGGGCTTGGATGATCATGAACTTCCAACCCAATATTACTAACTAGATCAGATGCTATGAGATTGGCATGTGAACCAGAATTGAATAGAGAATCTACCTTGGTCTTCCCGACTTGGATCTTGATATGGAATAGTTTTGTCATCTCCTTCTCTTCATTGTGATGAAGGCCACTCAGTTTCACCTCCTTTTTCACTAAAGTGCAGGAAATATTCTCATACACATCTAAGCTGCTCTCTACTCAATTTATTGAATATGTGTCTAGAAGGTTCTTCTCTTGGAATCATTCTTACAATTCTTAGGGTTCAACTCTAGATTTATTTTCCAACACTTTTCTTTAATGCGACCATTGATATTGCAATGGTTACAGTGGTTACTTGAATCCTTCCATTGATGTGTAGCAGTTTTCATCTTCTTATCTTTCCCTTTCCACTTCTTATTTCCCTCGTTGGAAGAGTCTTGGTGCTCTTTTTATTTGGAACCACTTGTTGTCCTTTTTAGTGGCCTATATTTTCTAGATAATGTTCTTGCACACAGGCTTAAAGAGCATCATTTTATTTCACAAATGATTGTGTATACCCCCTAAATACTTGAGGAGTACAACTTCTTTCACAAATGACTGTGTATACCCCCCAAATACTTAAGGATTGCATATGATTTCTTGGGAGAGATACCCAACATGATAGTCATCTTCCCGAATTTGGTGGTGTACTCTTGCATACTCTACCCCTACCTTTTCCTAAAGTAATTCCAACTTATCCATTGATCCTCTACATACCCAATAGGATAGAACTAGTACATAATGATGGTTTTGAAATCCTCTCACTTAGTTACTGGCAGATCACCCTCCAGCCTAAGTGTCTCTGTGTGAATTTCCCACCAGGTTAATGCATGTCCCTCTAATTTCATTCTAGCAAACAAAATATTTTTCTCTTCTTCTATCTGGTGGACACTGAAATATACCTCTAACTATTGCAACCAATTATTCAACTTTACTACATCAATCTCACCTTGGTATGGCTTGATATCCACTTTCACTTCCATTTTAAATAAGGACTATGAAGGGGTAATGGCACTGGAAATTGGTTTTACTTTCTTGGGCTCTTCCATCAAATCTTTTTCTAGGTTTTTATTTTCTCCCAGTTTCCTCTTTGATTCGATATCTTAGTTAGAGCCTCCAACCTTCCTAAACAATCTGAGCTTGTTTTCTAGAGTCACCATGAGGAGGGTCATATTGTGAGAGATATCAGTGAATTTCTCTTATAGCCTTGCAAATATATTTTCTTTTGGATCTCAAGGGTTGTCGTGAGAAGATTCATTCGCCATGGCTAGGGTTATGTGACTTTATTCTTAATCCAATTCACAGAACCTGCAAATTTCCAAAAATACACCAAAGAAAACTTATCTAATACCAATATCATTTGTAAACTGCCATTTATATTCCATTGGCACAATTTGTCCCAATAGATCTTATAAAATTCTAAAATCTTAGACTATGCAAACTAATTTTCCTTAGATCCTAGATTAATTAATTACTATTTTTTCTTATATTTGTGAAAATAATAGAATATGAAAATGAAAGGACAGTAAAATTACACAAGATGTGTCCTCGAAAACCAAATATGGGAGAAAAGTTATCTAGAATGTGAGGCCTATGCTTTGCTCTCTTTTCTTCAGTTATGGAAATGGAAATACAAATAAAGAGGAACTTACTATGGAGTTGTATTTGACACTATGGCCTATATGGCTACTGTGAAATATTTTCCTCCTTAGTTATGCTCTTAAAATACCACTCCTAGATGCTCTTCTAAACTATGGAACAAATACAATGTTAAAAAATGGAATCCTCTCTCCTTCTAGAGGCTCGGTAATTAACATAGCTCAATAGTCGTCTATGGATAGGGTTTTTCATCCTCAACCCTCAACTATTGATAAGGTTTGGAGCTTCGAGAATATTCTTTAAATTCCACACATGGCTATCCCCATAAGTGTGAGTGATGGGGGTTGATGTGGCATCCATTCATACCATGGTGGTAAACAAGGTAGGTCAACTTGCAGGAGGCACACCTTTCGCATATGAGATCTGATTGAGGCGATTTTCACATCGTTGGAAAGGTCTCGGTGTGTAGATCAACATTGAGGGTGTAATCACAATATAAAAATGTTGTAACGCAAAAACAATATTGTTGGATCAAGCTATTTTGGGGTAGAGTGCAGCAAACAAGGAAAATAGTTAAAGAATGGACCATGGAAGAAACGAACACCAAGAAATGAGGAGAAAGCAATGTGCAAGAAGGAAAAGGGAGTAGAGTGTAGGGAAATAAG
>ML826867.1:71121-85174 GCA_009831015.1 Picea engelmannii
TCTATCTACCCATATTCTTGTGGATGAAATTCTATAGATCTCTTTGACTTAGTGTCCATATTCTCCCAAAGAGTAGTCCAAAAGGAAATTAGAAATCTTGTATCCCTATTTGAGATGATGCTCCTTGGTATCCCAAAGTCCACCCAAACCTATTCAAAGAACATGTTTGTTTCTAATTGTCCTTTGACGGTATTTTTACAAGGCACAAGAATGAAAATCTTTCTAAACCTATCAACTACCACAAATAGATGGTCAGGTCCCTCCCTGGTTGTTGGAAAACCACCCACAAAATCTATGGAAATGATTTCCCAAGGGTGAGTGGGTACAAGTAAATGATGGTATAGACCTTTCTTCCTATTATTGGGCTTGTTGATATAACAAAGAATGCATCCTCTAATATACCGAGCTACATATTCTTTCATTTCAGGCCAATACACGTACCTTTGTAAGTTAGCAATTGTCTTCCCAACACCAAAATGTCATGCAACCTTAGAGGTGTGAGCCTCTATGATAAGATGTAATATTTCACCTTTAGGAACACAAAGCTTGTCTAGCTTGTAGAGAAACCCATTCTATAGAAGATAATGAATATTACCAACACCTTATTCTACATGAATTTGACCTTTTAGCTACTAAAACACCTCTTTAAAGTCATCTTTTGCATATGCCTCTTTGTATGCATCAAGGTAAAATGCTCCATGTGCATAAGAGTTCCCAAAGTTGTAATATTGGATGTGGGTGGCGTTGAAAGCATGTATGCCAACTTATTAGTGTTTCCCTTCTTATACTTGATGACCAAATGAAATTGTTGCAAAAACCCCATCCACTTGTAACGTCTAGTTTGGTGCAGCATACATTGGGCTTACAAATACTGCAATGGATAGTGATCAGTGCATATAATGGTTTCATTTCCCATCAAATAGTTCTTCCACTTCTTAATAGCTTGAACCAAGACATAGAGTTCCTTATCATATGTATGGTAGTTCAAAACTCCCCCATGAAACATCTCACAGTGATAACATATTGTCTTACCTCCTTGTGCCAAAACTTCTCCCATAGCATACCCACTTGCATCTATCTCCACTTCGAAGGGATTCTACAAGTTGTGAAATATGAGAATTGGTGCTTGACTAATATTTCATTTTAACTTTTCAAAATATTTTTGTTTATTCTTTCTCCAATGGAAATTCTTATTTCTCATTGTTATGGCATGGACTAGTGTAGCTATCACTGAAAAGGATGCTATGAAATTCCATAGGTATTGTGTTTCCCCAAAAGAGATCCTAACTTCAATGAAATTAATAGGAATTGGCCATTTTGTGATGGCCTCCATCTTTGCAATATCTATCTTGAGTTCTTCTCCATCAATCGCGTACCCCAAATACACTAATGACTATTGGGAAAACTCACATTTCACAGCTTAGCCAACAACTGGTGCTTTTTCAGAGTCTCTAACACTTGCATGAGATGTGATATGTGCTCCTCCAAGGTAGAGATATAAACCGATATATCATCCAAATACACTAAAACAAATTAATCTAAATATGGGTGTAATACATCATTCATCAATATCATAAATGTAGTTGGTGCATTACATAAACCAAATGGCATGACCAACCACTCATACAAACCTTTCCTTGTCTTGAAGGAAGTATTTAAAGTATCTTCTTCATTGACACATACCTGGAAGTACTTGGCATGCTACAACTAGTCTAACAAATCATTGATCTTAGGTAAAGGGTATTGATTATTGAGTGTAGTCATGTTCAAAGCTTTGTAGTCAATACACATCCACCAAGTCCCATCCTTCTACGGTATGATGATGATAATTTACCCACAAGGTGAGGTGATTGGTTGAATCACTGCATACTCCAGTAGTTGTTGCAACTTCTTCTTCACTTCATCTACTGCCATAACAAACTGTCTATACAACACAATATTGGGTATTAATGGGGAGTCAAGAAACAACTATATCTCATGCTCCACTTCCCTCTTCGGTGGAATCCATTTAGGATTATGGAATACTTCTTTATATGCATGTAGCAACTCCTCCAACTGTTATTTTTTCTCCTTAATACATCCCTCCAAGGATTCCTTTACCCTCACTAATTAATCACCCGATTGATTCTCTCTCAAAAAAAGCAACACATATTTCTTACTGGAACTAATCAACTTTTTTTCTTGGTTGTCACTTACTAGTGAGATATTCGATTTATCGTTATGTGCATTGATTATGTAGGAATTCCCATGCTTGATCAGGTGGTACTAGTTTTATCTCTACATGAATATCACATTCCTCTTATACATGTAGGGGCTTCCAAACACTACACCACACATGTCAAGGGGTATACATATAACTCCACATCATCAATAAAATATGCACATACAACAAATTTTATCTTACATGATTTCATGGCCCTGATTTCTACATCCTTGTTCATTGTTGGCCCTCGACCAAGTTTTGAGAAAACATTGGTCGTGTTTGACCATTTTTGGGACTTCAACAGGCTGGTCGAAGATTGAGCACCCAAGCAAAGCAGAGATCGTGAGATCTCACTTGTTTTGCTGGATTTTTTGGCTTTTAGGGTTTATGTAATGGGTATTGGATGTCGGCCCATGGGTTTACCCATGTTTTTGTAATGTATAAATAAGTATATAGGACTTAGAGAGAAGATGGTCCAAGTTGGCTTCGTGCAAGAATATGTAAAGTGATAGCTAAGTGCAAGTGATTGTAAGAGGCTTTGTGATAATAAGGAGTTGGCTATGTGCCTTGACCTAATTCTGGGAAGGAGGATCTGGCGGGATGCACGCAGATCTCATGTCCTCTACGGAATTGGACTTTGTAGCTCTGTGAAAAATAGAAAATGGTTGTAAAAGATTGAAGAAGACTAATAAAGAAGAAGAAGAAGTTGGTGGACGTAGCCCCACACTGGGGTGAATCACGTATATCCTGTGTTGATGTGCTTTGTGCAATGTTATTTATGGTGTTTATGTGTTTATTTTCTTAGTGCACTGACCTTCATATATGTTATATAGATCTATGGATGCTTAATATGGTAAATGAATGCTAGATCTAAGTTAGTTCTATGTGCTAAACGATTGGAAGTGTGTGATATGCTCATTACTGCGTTGTTCTGTAAGTAGGGTTTAGTCTGCAATGTGAATGGGAGTTAAGAACTAATGCATATTGATTACCTAAGTTCTTTGTTAAGTGTTGTAAACACAGATCTGTGTCCCAGCTAGGTTGTAGACACATGAGTCCTACAACCCCCCCTGACTCCACCTCGGCTGATACTTCATCTGCTTCGCAGATGTTGCCGAAAGGGTCGGTAGTTAGGGTTTTGTAGGTGCATTGTTGAAGAATTGAAACTTGGGTCTACCCCTATGCCAACAAATGGTTCTGTTGTCAGGACCTGAAACTATGATTGTTGGGAACTAAAGAAAATAGAAATCTTTGTGCGTATATCTGTTGTTTTAGTGCACATTTTTCTACGTGACTTGTGAAGCTCTATGCTAAGAAAGGAGGTAAGATATTAAATCTCTGTGCTCTGATAAAGGTAAGATAAGTGGAAATTTTTTCTTCGAAAGTATGAATCTAGGTATGTTTGATAGATTTTGTCCTAGTATGAAAACTAGGGCATGGCTAGAAGAAAGAATTGATCTGAATAAATTTGATAGATATAGAGAAAGATATGTTATTCCTATGCATAGAAAGAATTTTGGACTAACAAGTGGATGTAAAAACCTAGAAAGAATTTTTGCAGGTTGCAGGTCCATCACTGTGATCCCAGTGCGCAAAACAGGAAAGTCTGGGGAACATTTAAAAGAACGAGAGGATTGACATTGTGTTATAATTGCAGAAGACCGAGACACCTTTCTAAGGAATTCCCTGGTACAGGTCCTATTTGTCTTTGTTGTAAATCTATTGGTCACAAAGTTGAGGATTTCCCTAGAATGCTTTTCAAAGTTGAAAAGATGAACATGAGACAAGAAAACTATGAAGAAGGTCAAGGAACTAAGGATATGTTAGAAAACTAGAAAGAATCAAAGACTATGTTATTACAGTTGAAAGAAACATTGAATGATCATATATAAATCAGTTTACCATAGATCTTAAAAGATAAGTCATGCATAGAAACAATAATAGGAGACTTTGACATAGACTGTGTATTGGATGAAGAAACACATGTGAAGATTATGACAGAAAGCACTTGGGAAATTTTGGGAAAACCAGCTATGATACCTTCATTGGGAAGGATAGGTCTATTTAAAGGAAAGATGATAACCCTATGTGGCTGAGTTATTGATGTACCTATGATTTCTCATGAAACATCGACCAAAGAAGAATTTGAAGTCATTAAGTTTTTCGATAACAATGCCCCTTTTGCACTTTTTTTAGGAAAGACTTGGATTGAGAAGGACCATATTAGAAGGAAAGCAGAGGAGGAAGCTATAGCACATAAAAGAAATAATTAAGGGACTTCATAGCCAGAAAGATAGCATGACTAATAGAAGAAGAAGAGGACAATTCAAAGCAATAGAGGGCTAGAGAATTAGCTGTCAAAATTGAAAGAACACAAGAAGGCTTGAAGCACTTGTCCATGCAAGAAAGAAGTGCGTTCACCCCGAAAATAGTAAGAGAAGAGGTATTATCTTTGAACCCTTTGGAAGACCCTCAGTAGTGTGAAGCTACTACGCTAAGAGAAGATAAGAATAATAATGGAAAGATGAATCCAAAGACTCAAAATCACAGGAAAAAAGGCCAGAACTCAGTAAGAAGAAAGCAAAATTAGAAAAACTACAAGAAGTTCCAGAGAAGACTTTGCAGAAGGCAAGCTTGCAGAACCTGAACCTCGTCGGAATAGCAGAACCCCGCAGAATGGGACTTTGCCAAGGTGAAGATATATGACTGTTGGATGCATCCCAACCGTTAGAATGATGATATGGAACAACTAGAAATGCAGTTATTGACGAAAATATCGCCATTGGACCATTGAGACTACACCATAACGGATGGATTCGTATTGATTGACACATTCATACCCGTTGGAGGAATCCGTTATGATGCTTGCATATTTAACTCGTTGGACATCACAGGGACCACTTTTTGTAAACCGAGATATTCAAGCTAACATAGAATTGATTGCATATCACGTTGTGCTTTCTAGACCTTGTCATTCAATTGTTTATCTTGCTTTTCCATTCGCCTACCTGATTTGTTTTATTATAAATTGTGAATGTCGGGCAAGCGTAGTGTAGTAGAGAAGTCTATGGAGGATATTCCTGTACACCTCATGACTGAGAAATTCATGTTTGTACGAATACAGGCATCGTCTACTAGTGGATTGCAAGAATCCCCAATGACTGGAGGGTGTTCTGGCCGTGCTGCTAAGAAAAGAAGAAGACACCACGATGATCTGGCTAACATGAAGCATATCTCATCGGTATTTTCTGACTACATCCCACCTTTGACTGGAACGGTTAACCATGACAGTGTCCCATGTGACTTTGAGTACATGCTCATCATTGCATACCTCCCAAAGGGGATATGTGCAGTTGGACCCTAGTTGAGACTGATCCCAGCTCTCAAGATCACTGACTTCAACCTCGAAGACCGAAATAACTATATGTGATGCTCTCACCGCATAGGTACTTGATGAAGACAACTGGGAAGAATCCCAATATAGTTCCCCAGTTGTGGATTAAGGAGCTTCCGCGCTCCACGATATTGAACATGATGAAGATCCCCCACTTTGGTTGACATCAGGAGGTTAACACTTACATTAAACTCCTCCTGTCATTATATCATGGAGGGTATCTATGGCTTGACAAGCACGTGACTATGGATCCAGTGTTGATCCACTTGATCATTGGATTAAGAATGCAGGGACTGGACCCTCACCAATTCTACCCAGGGAAGATGTCAGTTCACTCCTTGGCACAACATATAAACGAAGCCTATGGCGATGTAGAGAAGGGAAAGTGAGGCTACAAGGTAGCCTCCATCCAGGATGGTGTAGTGTTCCTAGCTTATCATCTTGTCACTGGAAATATTGTCTGAAGGAACCATCTGACACAGGTCACAGTGTTCATAGTCGACCTTGTAGGGAAGTGTGTCGAAGGAATGCAGATGAACTGGGCGAGTTACCTCGTCAACGAGTTGGAGAACGAATGTCATGAAGAGAAAGACCTAGGATATGAATTTCATTTCAGTTGGTTATTGATTTTAATCACATTTGTCACCTGGGAAATGCCGGAAGGAGCAGCCTTCCCAAAAGTTGAGCCATTAGAACCGTTGGTCACAAGGTTCGCTACCTTGTGGTATAAAAATGATATGGCGAAGCAGTGGAATTCGAACACTGTCTTCCATGCTTACTAACTATAACTGAAGCACGCCATTGAATCATTCCCCCGAATGACATCGAATACACTCCATCAGTACAAGTTGCTACAAAAGTTTCGTGCAGACCCACACATCTACATCACCATGTGAAGGGATGAAAGTAAGGAGGAACTACAGTCCTACTATAAATTGACCGATGAAGACATGGTAGAGATCAATAAGGAATGGCCAGTAGAATTCCTTGTATTGGTCGAAGATGTCAAACTCTCTGACCTTGACATCATCAGAAGCCCTTTGGTCACCCAGACTGAGTATGACGGATAGAGCAGCGCAAAGAAAAAGAAGAAAAAGGATGAATTCCAAGACATAGAAACTGATGAGGAGGACAGGGAATTAGATGAAAGTAGGCCTGACTCACCTGCAGAAGGAGGAGGAGACAAAGTGAACCAACAGAAAGGAGGAAAATATGAAGAAAATCAATACAAACGTGAAGCCACACCGCCGAAGGATCCCCTCACCACAACAGAAGCATCACAGAAGAGGAGGGTTTCCGCGGAGAAACCTTCAGCCAGAAAGAAGGCCCGCACCAACAAGCCTTAGTCGAAGAATGTGCTCACAGTGAATGATATTGATCTCATCATCACAGCCATAGAGGATGCTTTAGAAGACATCTTGCAGAGACAGGGAGCAAAGCAGGAATTGATGTATGACAGAATAGAGAAGGAGCTCAAGGAAATCCAGCAAGCTATTCATTTGAGCCGTGTAGTGCCTACTACACCATCTTCAGGCAAAAGTGTAGAATTGGGGGATGAGCCCACCCAATTGTGAAGGTTATCATATGTGACAGATGCTCTGATTCATCGAGCCCAAGAAGAAAAGGAAGAGGCCTTAGAGAAACTTCGAGTTGCGCAACAAGAGAAAGATGAAATTAGGGAAATTTCTGAGGAGGACAAAGAGAAGATGCAGAAATAAAAAGACTAGCTACTTGCAGAGAAGACTGTGGTCAAAGAGAGAGTAACTAGAGAACTTATCTCTGTTCCAAGCTTGGTATAGGAGGAACCAGATTCAATTGAGATGCAAGTGGGGAAGCTCGTCGAATCCATTCAGCAGCTTCAAGAAAGAGTAATGGAGCTAGAAATCCAAGCAATATCGAGCACTCCAAAAGAAGTGCGCGATCAGAGGGAAGAAGTTGCCAAGAATGCAATAGAATGAATCAGGGCATTGGCTTCAGAGTGTAAAAAGTTAAGTGATCAAAGTGCGTAGACCTATGAGCACCTTGCAGAAGATCTAGGGCTAAGGAAATTGGAAGCACAGCTCCAGGAGGTGAAGCAGCAGGCGTCCACCCTGCAAGCACATATGATGATGCTTATTGTAGTTGAGAAGATGAAGAGATCACAGGAACAATGCGTAGTCTAGCAGTAGATCACTGCCATCCAGAGCAAAGTTATGGAGGTTACACAAAGACTCCAGCCCCTACAGGATGAAGCCTGCATGCTTTTTGAAGATATTGAAGGGAAAGGCTCACAGCTGGAACATGTGGTTGCAACAGTGGAACAACACCTAGAGGGGATTGTCACTGAGAAAGTAATTTAGGAGTTCGTCGAGAAGGAGGCTCTAGTAAAGAAGCAATTCGAGGTAGCTTGAGCTAAGCTTGAGGCCTTTGAAGTAGTGTTGCCCAAATCGAAGTGACTCGGGACGAGTCACAGGTGAGTGTTGGGGGCATGTTGGCCCTCGACCAAGTTTTGAGAGAACATTGGTCGTGTTTGACCATTTTGGGGACTTCGACAAGTTCTTCGAAGATGGAGCGCCCAGGCGAAGCGGAGATCGCGAGATCTCGCTTGTTTTGTAGGTTTTTTGGGATTTTAGGGTTTATGTAATGGGTATGGGATGTCGGCCCATGGGTTTACCCATGTTTTTGTAATGTATAAATAAGTATATAGGAATTAGATTGAAGCTGGTACAAGTTGGCTTCGTGCAAGAATATGTAAAGTGCTAGCTAAGTGCAAGTGATTGTAAGAGGCTTTGTGCTAATAAGGAATTGGCTCTGTGCCTTGACCTATTTCTGGGAAGGAGGGTCTGGCGAGCTACGTGCAGATCTCATGTCCTCTATGGAATTGGAATCTGTAGCTCTGTGCACAGTAGTATATGGTTGTAAAATATTGAAGAAGATTAATAAAGAAGAAGAAGAAGAAGTTGGTGGACGTAGCCCCACACTGGGGTGAACCACATATATCCTGTGTTGAGGTTCTTTGTGCAATGTTATTTATGTTGTTTATGTGTTTATTTTCTTAGTGCACTGACCTTTATATATGTTAGATAGATGTATGGATGCTTAGTATGGTAAATGAGTGCTCCATCTGAGTTAATGCTATGTGCTAAATGATTGGAAGTGTGTGATCTTCTCATTACTACGTTGTTCTGTAAGTAGGGTTTAGTCTGTGATGTGAATAGGAGTTACGAAATAATGCATATTGATTAGATAAGTGCTTTGTTAAGTGTTGTAATCACATATATGTGTCGCAGCTAAGTTGTAGACACTTGAGTCCTACAACCCCCCTGCCTCTACCTTGGTTGAGAATCCATCTTCTTCGCAGGTGTTGCCGACATGGTCGGTAGTTAGGGTTTTGTTGGTGCGTTGTTGAAGCGTTTAACCCTGGGTTTTCCCCTGTGCCAAAATTCACCCACCCTAATGGGTATGGGCTTGGATGATCATGAACTTCCAACCCAATATTACTAACTAGATCAGATGCTATGAGATTGGCATGTGAACCAGAATTGAATAGAGAATCTACCTTGGTCTTCCCGACTTGGATCTTGATATGGAATAGTTTTGTCATCTCCTTCTCTTCATTGTGATGAAGGCCACTCAGTTTCACCTCCTTTTTCACTAAAGTGCAGGAAATATTCTCATACACATCTAAGCTGCTCTCTACTCAATTTATTGAATATGTGTCTAGAAGGTTCTTCTCTTGGAATCATTCTTACAATTCTTAGGGTTCAACTCTAGATTTATTTTCCAACACTTTTCTTTAATGCGACCATTGATATTGCAATGGTTACAGTGGTTACTTGAATCCTTCCATTGATGTGTAGCAGTTTTCATCTTCTTATCTTTCCCTTTCCACTTCTTATTTCCCTCGTTGGAAGAGTCTTGGTGCTCTTTTTATTTGGAACCACTTGTTGTCCTTTTTAGTGGCCTATATTTTCTAGATAATGTTCTTGCACACAGGCTTAAAGAGCATCATTTTATTTCACAAATGATTGTGTATACCCCCTAAATACTTGAGGAGTACAACTTCTTTCACAAATGACTGTGTATACCCCCCAAATACTTAAGGATTGCATATGATTTCTTGGGAGAGATACCCAACATGATAGTCATCTTCCCGAATTTGGTGGTGTACTCTTGCATACTCTACCCCTACCTTTTCCTAAAGTAATTCCAACTTATCCATTGATCCTCTACATACCCAATAGGATAGAACTAGTACATAATGATGGTTTTGAAATCCTCTCACTTAGTTACTGGCAGATCACCCTCCAGCCTAAGTGTCTCTGTGTGAATTTCCCACCAGGTTAATGCATGTCCCTCTAATTTCATTCTAGCAAACAAAATATTTTTCTCTTCTTCTATCTGGTGGACACTGAAATATACCTCTAACTATTGCAACCAATTATTCAACTTTACTACATCAATCTCACCTTGGTATGGCTTGATATCCACTTTCACTTCCATTTTAAATAAGGACTATGAAGGGGTAATGGCACTGGAAATTGGTTTTACTTTCTTGGGCTCTTCCATCAAATCTTTTTCTAGGTTTTTATTTTCTCCCAGTTTCCTCTTTGATTCGATATCTTAGTTAGAGCCTCCAACCTTCCTAAACAATCTGAGCTTGTTTTCTAGAGTCACCATGAGGAGGGTCATATTGTGAGAGATATCAGTGAATTTCTCTTATAGCCTTGCAAATATATTTTCTTTTGGATCTCAAGGGTTGTCGTGAGAAGATTCATTCGCCATGGCTAGGGTTATGTGACTTTATTCTTAATCCAATTCACAGAACCTGCAAATTTCCAAAAATACACCAAAGAAAACTTATCTAATACCAATATCATTTGTAAACTGCCATTTATATTCCATTGGCACAATTTGTCCCAATAGATCTTATAAAATTCTAAAATCTTAGACTATGCAAACTAATTTTCCTTAGATCCTAGATTAATTAATTACTATTTTTTCTTATATTTGTGAAAATAATAGAATATGAAAATGAAAGGACAGTAAAATTACACAAGATGTGTCCTCGAAAACCAAATATGGGAGAAAAGTTATCTAGAATGTGAGGCCTATGCTTTGCTCTCTTTTCTTCAGTTATGGAAATGGAAATACAAATAAAGAGGAACTTACTATGGAGTTGTATTTGACACTATGGCCTATATGGCTACTGTGAAATATTTTCCTCCTTAGTTATGCTCTTAAAATACCACTCCTAGATGCTCTTCTAAACTATGGAACAAATACAATGTTAAAAAATGGAATCCTCTCTCCTTCTAGAGGCTCGGTAATTAACATAGCTCAATAGTCGTCTATGGATAGGGTTTTTCATCCTCAACCCTCAACTATTGATAAGGTTTGGAGCTTCGAGAATATTCTTTAAATTCCACACATGGCTATCCCCATAAGTGTGAGTGATGGGGGTTGATGTGGCATCCATTCATACCATGGTGGTAAACAAGGTAGGTCAACTTGCAGGAGGCACACCTTTCGCATATGAGATCTGATTGAGGCGATTTTCACATCGTTGGAAAGGTCTCGGTGTGTAGATCAACATTGAGGGTGTAATCACAATATAAAAATGTTGTAACGCAAAAACAATATTGTTGGATCAAGCTATTTTGGGGTAGAGTGCAGCAAACAAGGAAAATAGTTAAAGAATGGACCATGGAAGAAACGAACACCAAGAAATGAGGAGAAAGCAATGTGCAAGAAGGAAAAGGGAGTAGAGTGTAGGGAAATAAGAATAAGAAGCATATAGTCAAAGAAAGGAATGAAGACCAACCATGCTCAAGGAGTTACTATGTGGACAAACTAGGGTTAGGATGTAACATACCCGCTACCTAAATCAAATTTTTCCGGTCCTCTGTCGGACTCAAACCCCTAAATAACCATGGAGGCCCAGCGTAAGTTGGCTCTTTCTCTCTCCTTCTCCATTCCCATGTGATCATGGGTTATGTTCACGGTTCAATTTGAACACAACGTCTTTTGTATTTCATGCTTTGGCGCTACAGTAATGACCAAACATTTGAATTTGCAACCGTCGAACCCCGACAGGGCTAGCGAGCGACCAATGGGGATGAATCCCTATGGGGTCAGCGAATGGCCAATAGGAACAAACCTCAACAGGGGTAGAGAACAGGAAATGAGAAACGCCCCATTGCGTGGTTAGGTGGCATACAGGTGGAAAGAGGGAAACGCGATACGGTGGTCGTCATGATAGGGAGGGGCCCCACTTCACACACCACACTATTCCGGACCCCCCCCATTAAAGGCAGAATGACAAGGGGGGTCCGGAATCCATCTGGGAGCCGTTGATCACGATGAGTTAATCTCGACCGTTCGAGAGTTGCATGTCCAATTCCGGACCCCCCCCCCCTATTAAAGGTAGAATGGCAAGGGGGCTCCAGAATGCATCCTGAGCCGTAGATCTGAGTGAGTGGAATCTGGCCATCCAGATCTACTCACCTCTTCTCCTAAAGCATAACCACGTCCTGGCTTAAGTTAACGTCTTGTTTCCACATCTAACTGTCATTACAAACCCTGAGATCCTCCGAAAGAATCTCTTACGTTCATCGGGGTTTATTGTCACGAAAATCTGGACTCTCGATCACGGAGCTCTTGAATCTTCGATGAGCTCTCTTCCGGCCTTAGCCTCTCCTGGCTATGCCTTCTGGTCCATATGACCGCTCTCATAAGACCACAGCCTTATATCCTCCTATCAGGGTTTCAAACTTTCAAGTGCCAAAGTGCACTTGTCCTCAGGATCCGCGATTCCCCAAATCCCAACATGCTCTTTACGCACTAGCTCCCCTCGCTAGGCCCCTGGCCCATATGACCACTATCCCTATGATCGTAGTCATCTCATCTATCAGGGATTTGGGGTATTCAACGTCAAGATGCAATCGTCCTCAGGGTTTGTTATCCCTCGAATCCTGACTCCCTGCTATGCTAACAACTAGAAACTACAGTCTGCCTATAGCCTGATCAACGGTCATGGTCGTCTACTAGATCAACGGTCCCTGATCCCCCTCGGGGTTCGGGGTTTTAAATGTCGAAAAACATTTGCCCATGGGACTGTCGATCCCTCGAATCCCGATTCTCCGCTATGCTAACAGCTGGCCCGCAATGGCACTTTCCTCCTCATCGAAGTTTCGGACTTCGCGATTCCGAATTACATAAACACCTTGTCACCAGGATTCCCGATATCCTGCTGACCCAAATGTCGATAGACAACTTCCTATCGGGAATTTCTCCGACGGCTCTGATTGCTACCGCGCATCCTCCTCTGATGGACAATCCTGGTTAACTATCGGGATTTCGCGACTTCTCATGTCCTGGACGCCTTGTCCCTAAGACTCACAAAATGTCAAACTTCGACTCCCCTTCAGATATATGACACGCGTCCCAAGTGAATGGACGGTTCAGATCGCTCCTCACATTTTCGAGACTTGTGATGTCCTGACTTTCATGACCTAAGGAACTTTGATTTCCTTAATGTCGATATCCCGATGTCTAGTGCCCAGATCTCCAGAATGGACGATCGCGTGACACGCGTCCTCTCTCAGATGGACAGCCCAGATCACTTCTGGGTAATTTCCCATGGAGATTCCCAATCTCATGCCATCAAGACTTCCGATTTCCCGATACGTGAAACTCCGATGAGCCAACCCTCCTTTTGGGATTTTTCCTTCTATTCACGAGCTTAATCCTCGAGCAACTTCTGTCAGATCCAACGGCTGACGAGTATCTGCTCAATATTTGACGGCTCAGATCTATCCCACCTCGCACATTCTTCCAGTACTTCGTGGGTGTAAAAGATCAACGGTCCAAATGTTCTCATGGACCTTGGGGATCTACGGTCCTAAACTCTTCACTACCCACGAAGATACAATAAACTAAGTGGTAAGGCCTTTAACACCCTACTTTCTCCTACTAATATAACAGTCATGGGGGACCACAGATTTCTCGACGAAATCTCATCCGTCGATCACCACCTATCAAGGTTAAGGCCCTTAACACTTCTTCCTCTCCTTCTGATCTGATGGTCAGGAGTGACCACAGATCTCTCGACGGAGTGTCATCCGTTGATTCGATATCCCTACACTGCTACTTTGGAATTTTAAGAGGTTCATTCCTCCTCGTACAGGGTTATTAAGACTTGCATATTCAAGTGCTTTTTCCAGGTTCTTGGTAAACCTTTACAAGGAGGGAGTCTCTGTGAAGAGATCTATACCAGGGCATTCCCGGAGACAAGTAAGGGTAAACAGCTTCCCGAGAACGGGCTGGAAGCCTAACTTAGTTCAACCTGGGCATAATTAGATTCATTTATCAACATAAGTCATGCATGGTTTCCTCTGTTATAAGCATATATCTATTCATTCTTATCAAACACTGCACAGACATTCTTACATTGAAATTGTTCACAATTGCACAGT
>ML826867.1:128295-174048 GCA_009831015.1 Picea engelmannii
ACAATCCTTTGATATTCAGTCCTAGTTACCATTCCATGTTGGTGTTGGACCAATGCTTGTTGGGCTTGTGTAAGTTTGGCTTTTAGTCTATCAATGGTGACACTCTGTGCTTGAGATTGAGATGCTTGGTATTCTTCCATAGCGCTCATCTCTTCCCTGGATTGAGTTAATGCTTGTTGGAATTGTGTAAGTTCTTCTTCCAACCTATCCACAATAATACTCTGTTTCTGGGACTGGAGTGCTTGGTGTTCTGCCATAGTCAACAACTCACTTCTGTTTTGAATCAGGGTTTGTTGAGACTACATCAATTCCTCCTCCAATCTCCTGATGGTAGCATTATACTCAAGGAGTTGAGTTCTCTGCACCTCATCATTAATTTCTTCTGTAGCTACCATATTTTCCTGTGTCTCTAGAGGAGGTGCTTCCTCATTTTGGGTTATTGTTTCTTCTACTACTATTTCTTCAGGGTCTATCTGTATCCCTACAGAATTTGTACTGACTGCTTCTTTAGGAAGAGGGTTTCTTCCTTGTACTCTGGACCTTTTGTTCTTCTTTCTTTTGTGGGATTTATCTGTCTGTTCTAATTGTTTCCTCAATTCCTTAATAATTGCCTTGAGTTTAACTACCTTCTGCTTTAATACTTCATCCTTCTTAACCTTTTTCTTCAATAGTTTATTTTATTTTTTTTACTTTCTGATTTTCTTATGGATTTTGCTTGATTTATGTTTATGGGAGGTCTCAAGGCCTTCTTTATTATGGTTAGCAGATGGTTGTTCCTCTATTCCTTCCAATTGTTTTGTCTGTCCAAGAGGGCTTCTTGTTTCGAAATGGGTTTCTTCCTATGCTCTGTCCTCAGGAAAAGACATTTCAATATCAGGAAAATATTCAACTGGTTTTGAAGAGGAGGGTTGTTCTGGGTGTATTTCTGGATTATTTATGCCCCTGTCAAGTGAGGTTCTCAAGCTTCCCAAAACCTGGGCTATTTCTACCTCATAGCTCTTCATAAATTGTTGTGTCAGATGTGACAATGTCGGTTGGGTGTCTTCTTGATCATTCCTCTGTGAGGTCTATTCTTCTTGCCTAATTCCTTGAGCAATATCGCATGGAGTTTGTTCTATAGAGTTTTGAAGTTCTTCAGGTTGTTTTGTTGTATCCTGAATTGCTTCAGTTGTTTCATGAATTTGTATGCTTCTTCTCCTTGTTTGAATGATGGTTGTAGGGGCAGTTGTTGCTCTCTTCCTCTTTTTTGTTAATGCTTGTGTTTGTCTAATCTGGGTCTCTATGATTTGGGTAGGATCTACCTCAGCTTTAGTTTGAGGAGATGGGATTTCCCTTTGGGTAGTAGTCTCCTCTACCTGTCTATATTTGATTTCCTGTGGTGGTTCTTCATGGCATAATTCAAGTTTCTCTAGTTGTGGAGGTCTATTGGTCTTAATCAGGTTATCCCAGGTCAATTGAGTTTGACTTAGTGCCTTAATTGTTATCAATTTAACTAATCTGTGGTGGTTGATAACAGTAACAGGGTCCTTGGATTTTTGTGTTCTCAGAGCAACCTCATGTAATATGGCATTCAAAAAGAAAGGTAGATTAAGTACTAACCGTTGTTTTAAATATGCCAGCAATTTGAGGTGGCGAGGTCGAATTACGTCATATCGTCCATCACAAGTGATGTACCACTGAATTACCCCTGCAAGTTCCTTCCATGGTTCTCTGAGGGTACTCAGGTTGAGTCCTTTTCCTTTCTTATCCAATTCTTCTCCAGGGTCCGTGAAGGTTTCCACAGCTTCCTTCAATGTTGTGTATCGTCGTGTCCACTGAATGCTCATATTAAGGAGGCCTATGACCTCTGCTAAGATTTTCGGGGTGACTGAGATTTGTATGCCCCGCACCATAGAGTTTTCCCCCTGTAGATTCTGAAAGAATTCAAGCGTGACATTCGTGTCATATCCTTGCAGTCGGTTGAATTACTCCATCCACCCCAGCTGATGCAGGATGTCTCTCGCTTGCTCTGTAAGATTTAGTAAAGTAGGTTCCCTATGCACACCTCTGCCACCCATTTTGTAAGAAAATATGGATGACTATCGTTCCTGTTAGCAAAGGTGGTTAGACCAGCTTTGGAGGAAAAATTACCGAGAATAGCAACTATTAGAGACAGAAAATGTATCTAAATGAAGGTATTTATTACAATCATTACTATCTGCATCGAGAAGTGTGTGGATCATCCACTCCCCTTATTAATAGAAAGGTCGACCTCAGCCGTCAGCGTAGGGAACAATAATTATTGTAGGTATTGGTGGCGAAAAGTAATGATTGTACGGTGGTCACCAATGGGGATTAATGATTAATGTTTGAACAACATATTTAATGGTAATCATTAAATGTTAATCCATGTTTGCGGAATTGAAAATATTGATACCTAAAATAATGCGTTAAGGATACATGCTCCGAATAAATTAAATCTTGTTCAGTTAAATAATATCCCACATATCATAATGTTGTTACTTTTCCATGTTATTGAATACAACCAAAATGATAGCCTCATGATTGAGTGAAGGAAATCTAGAGAGACGGAGAAACTTGGTGTGTTAACATAACTTCCATACCATAGGCAGAGCCACTGTTGCCAGCAAGCATCCATAGCCTCAACAGGGTTTCCTTTTAACCCGAAGATGAGCCTGTATCCTTGATACTTGTTTGAATCATCTTTTCGAAAAAGACCATTATCCTGGTTTGGTAACCATAGTGATAATTCCACTCACTAGATTGTAACTTAAGTGAACAAGCTGACTCATGATGATACCTCTTGTCCTTTAACAAAAAGAGAATGTCAAAGGCCATTGCCCTGGTGTGGTGGCCATAGTGGGAATGTCACTTAGGTTATTATCTTATGATCATTGTAGGTTGGCTCATGATGAGACCCCCTATTCTTTGTGGAAAAGAGAAGGAAAGAAAAAAAAATTGTTGATAGATGTATAAATTTTTATTTTTTTTTAAGTTTTTTCCAAAAAAGACCATTATCCTGGTTTGGTATCTAGATGATGATAATGCCACTCACTAGAGTGTAACTTAAGTGAACAAGCTGGCTCATGATGAGACCTCTTGTCCTTTGACAAAAAGAGAATGTCAAAGGCCATTGCCCTGGTGTGGTAGCCATAGTGGGAATGTCACTTAGGTTATTATCCTATGATCGTGGTAGGATGGCTCGTGATGAGACCCCCTATTCTTTGTGAAAAAAGAAAGAAATTCTATAGATTTATTATATTATTGTATGAAGGGAGGCTCATCTACTCCTTAAGAGTAAGGGATGGCGTAAAGAAGTGTAAGGATGCTAAGTAAAAGTGTGTCGCAGATTCCTTATTAGTTATAAACACGAGTTATCATTTAAGTGTAATATATAAGGGAAAAGAAACGAATTATGGTGGTTACATATTATAAACAAGGTTTAAGATATTTTGAAGGAAGTGATCCAAAAATCAATTTGATAAGGTATGGGAGATAGTCCACAAAATAATGATGGATCGTTAGAAATAATGTTGATGAAAAATTATTTTGGTGAAACTTGTACCCCAAAAGAAAGTTTTAGTGTTTTATCAGCAAGGAAGGAATGGAAAAATGAACAATAGGTGTACAAAAAAAAGAATAGCAATTGTTTCGTTCAAAGGAACATCAAGCACGCAAAAGGAACAACAATTGTTTCGTTCAAAGGAACAGCAAGCGTGCAAAAGGAACAACAATTGTTCTGTTCAAAGGAACAGTAGGTGTGCAAAAGGAACAACAATTGTTTTTTTCAAAGGAACAACGGGTGTGAAAAAGGAACAACAATTGTTCCGTTCAAACCATCTGAATTTGTAGAAACCTGGTATGCATTTTGCTTGAATTCAAGGTTGATTCCTCATCAACTAAGTTCATTTATGAGTTGGTTTATTTCAAAATTAAGTAATGGATGGTTTTTTAATGTTATAAATTTCATTATAGTTTCCCAATTGCCGCTGCTAAATCATGACATATTCATTTCTCTGCAGAAGACAAGGTATGGGTAACGAGACGAAGCGGGAGTTCGGAACAGAAAAGGGTGCTAATTGAGTTCATCATGGTTATCCTCCGTAGTTTTTTATTTTCTGGAATGACTGTCGAAAATAAAAAAAACTAAACAAAATTATATACAGTATATATAGTGTCAACAGATTTCAATATTTATGGAGTTGGGGTGGCTGGATTACCTTCCCAGCCAGTCAAAATTTGAACGGTAGGGTCCTTACTTACCTACTGGTAGAAAGATTCTTTTGACGGTGGTCGATGATAGAGTCGTAGCTAGTGTCCATTAACCCGAAATGGAGATTTGGACCCGTCGATGGTGCTTAACGTAGCTATGCCATTATCATGGAATTCACTGATTTCATATGGTCCTAGCCATCGTGTTTGTAACTTTCTCGAAAAATCCTGAAATCTGGAATCATAGAGGAGTGCCCAATCTCCTTTTTTAAATAGTTTTTTCTTTATATGCTTATCGTGCCAGGTCGATCTCTGTTGCTGACTAATGGTTGTGTGCTCTATAGCAGACAAGAATGCTTCATCCAATTCGTTGAGTTGTTGAAGGCACTGTTTATGTGCTTTTGTAAGATCCAGTTTGATTTCTTGGGCCATCCTTAGAGTCTTGATTTCAAACTCTATTGGGAAGATGGGTTCTTTTCCATTGACTAAATGGTAAGGAGAGTATCTAGTGGTATTACGCCATGTTGTGCGATAAGACCATAAGGCATTTGGGATCTCAAAAGCCCAATTCTGTCTGTTTTTTGAGACAGTCTTTGTAAGGATTGCCTCCAAGACTTTGTTGGTGATTTCCACTTGCCCATTTGCTTGTGGATGATACAGAGAAGTAATTATGTGTTTGATATGATAATTATCCAGGGTAGTGGTGATTCTATGAGCTTTAAATTGTGACCCCCCATCAATAATTACCTCTCTTGGTAGTCCATATCGTATGAATAATTTGAAAAGAAATTTGATGACTACTTCTTCTATTGCATTTGGCAAGGCTTCTACCTCTACCCATTTAGTCATGTAGTCCGTTGTGACTAGAATATAGGCCTTCTGATTTGACTTTGGGTTGAAGGGGCCAACGAAGTCTAGTGCCCATCTCTCAAATGGTTCCGCGACTACTTGTTCTTTCAAAGGCATTTCATTAGCCTGACCTGGTTTTCCCATCCATTGACAATTATCATAGGTTTGGATGTATTTCTTCACATCTCTGAATATTGAGGGCCAATAATAGCCCATCTGGAGAATTTTGTGTCTAGTCCTGTGGTCTGCAAAGTGCCCACCACAGGGCTCATCATGTCTATGTTTTAATATGTCATAGATTTCATCATCTCATACACATCTACGGATATGGAGATCAACTCCTGTATGGAAGAGATATCTACTAATCCAGGTGAATCATGTGATACGCTGGACGATCAACTTTCTTTCTTTCGATGAAAGATGTGCCGGTAATCTTCTTGCTACCAGATAATTTGCCACGTCAGTGTACCAAGGTGGCTTTGTAGTAATGGAAAACAAATACTCATCTGGAAATCGGTCTTCGACTGTTAAGGAGTCATCTGTTTTGGGTATGCAGGATAGGAATTCTGGGACAAGGTTTTCTTTTCTGGGTTGATATTTGATGGTGATATCAAATTCCTGCAATAATAAAAACCATCAAGTGACCCATCCATTAGTAATTAGTTTTGTTAGTAACATTTTTCGTCCAAGGCACAAGAGTATTTAGGATTGCAAATGGCGCGAGGAGCGCTAGGCGTAGATCACAGAAGAAATCTATTTCGGGCTTAAATCAAGTGAGCGGGCACTTCATTCTTCTTTGGCAAGAATTCATCGACAGAGCAGAGCAGTGGTTGATGGGTTGTTGCAGCTAACCGAGTTGTGCTAAGTATGGCGCAAAAGGGTTTTCAAGGGGCGTAAATCGCGATTAGTACAAGCGCAGTAGTCATTTCTCAAACTCGAGGTTCGTAAGTTCGGAGGGAGGACTATGTCTTTTAGTTGCGCGAGATTGCGACTTACGAAAAGTGCTCAGAGGGGGTCAACCTTCACTAACCATCGCGTCTCGGGACTTCATGAGGGGAGAATGCCAAAGTTCAATACTCCAGCTCGTGAAGCTGCGAGTTGCGAGAGGCGTTAGTACTTGGGCTCTAGCCGACGGTTACATGCGGAGAGCGCTAACCAGAAAGGGGGCCCAACCCGTATCGCCATCTCGGGGATCAGGAGTTTAGAAAAGGGAGTCGAGGGTCTTTGACCCACGAACTCGCGAATCACGAAAGGGAAAGAACTTTTAAATTTGGGCCCACAGTATCAGGGGGCAGTCTCAGCTATCCATTTGAAGCAAAAACATGGTGCGCGATTAGGCCATCTCGGCATTTTGCCCATCTCAACGATGATAAGCAAGGATCAGCTCCTTCCCATTCGCGAACACCAAAAGCGCCTTGGGAATAAGCACGTGGTCACAGCCCATGATCACTTGGGGAAAGAAAGGAGTTGTGTAAAGAAGGCCAAAAGTGACGAGTTCAGTTATACAAGGGATAATCGCGATCTCCAGGCATCATCGGATACGATCTCAATACTGTTTCTCGCTCGGAGTAAATGAAGGCAAGGAGAGGTGGTTGAAACCTCTCCTCAGTCATTAACTGCGAAATATGGAGGGCCTGGTGAGCGGTCTGCTCGAGAGGGTCTTGTGTACCTATTTTTCCAGAGAAGCCATGCCAAAGTCCTCGACTAGATAGAGAAGTCTACACATGCTAGCCCAGCACTTAATGGCTCAGCTACCCTCCCCCTACAGGAGTCATGCACAGTTAAGGTGGTGTCTGGTAGGGATTATCCGTCCGAATTCGGTTGAAGGGACACCATGCTTTGGATGGTTGAACATGCCTCTGTTAGGTGAATTTTCCTGAGTATATAGACTCAGTCTTTGAATTTTGTGAGATATCGATGGTTGAGCAAGGCTCCCAATTGTAAAGTTTTGATGAAACGTTGGTCGCTCTATTTTATGTATATGGAATTTGAGATTTCTTACTTTATGGATGTCAACTTCTTTACATTTCTTTGTTTTCCGTGTTAGAGCAGCTTGGAATTGGAGGATCCAATCAAATTGTAGTTGTTATAGGATGATGTAGTTTGGATCACTGTAATAGTTACCTTGTTTCTAATCGATTCTTGTGACTTTCTTATCGTTGAATGACTTGGAATTGAAGGATTCAGTCAATTCACCCCTCAGCTGCTTGAAGCTCTGGACCAAGAGCATCTTGGCTTCAGAGTTTTTCATCCTCGAGATTCTGAAGGCCTATTGCCTGAGGAAGTCTTTCTCATCCTTCTCACAAGTCTTCTATCTACCACCCCCTGAATCCATTCACTGACAGAAGTTGGATCAAGACCTCCCTTGCTGCATACATACTAGGCCCATTTTCCTAAGTTAATATTTTATCTTCTCAAGTATTTATCCATTTGATCACCCCATTAAACAAATCGTGACATAAAACTGATGGGTGTTGGGCTCTACTCCTGCTAGCAATCCAGGGGTGACTTCTGACACTAACATTTCTGGCGTCATTGTCGAGGACGAAGTTGAAAATTTTCCTCGGGATTGAACGACATTGAACCTTTGATTCCGAAGGTGCATCGGGTATCAGATCCTTTGAATATTGCTACTGTACACCTGACGACTCCATTGTGATGACTCCGCTGGGGAGAACCTGCTCTACTAATTGTGGCTTTCAGAGGCAGACACATGCGGTCTCATCCACAGCTGCCTCTAGCTACACCTGAAACTGATCCATAGGTGGTTCTCAGAAAAGGAAAGGCCTCCGAAGAAGAGGCTTCCACCGCTGAACTAGGTAATCCACCATCTCTTTCTGTAGGAACTCCATTTTCTCCTCCTCAGTTTCTTAATAGACCTCCTTTAGGAGTTTCTCGTTTCTTGAATTTTGGGAGTGTTCATGTTGAGTTTTCCCCTCTCGGTCTAGGACTGGAGGGAGAAATCCTTGTCACTCCCCTCTCCTCTGAAGTTGTACCCTGGCGTAGACCCAGGACCATAGAATATTTCCCCACACCTAGTTTTACCACTGCTGCGCAAAGAGAAGCACATGTTGACTTGAGCTTGTTAGCCTTCTCCTTAAATCCCCTCTTGTTTCTCACTCCACTTCAGGACTCATTCCCAGTAGCCCCTTCGCGAACTCCTTCTCCTCCGAGTTCTCCTCCACCTAATATTCCTATGGCTGGTGCTAACCCCCCTCTGAATAGAATGGATGCCATAGTCACTGCCAGATATGCTCCCTTAGTTCTTCCCCATCCTATGAATCCTCTCCCTGGTGGAGATTACTTGAAATAAATGCCCAAGTTCACTGGAGAAGGAGACATAACCATGGAAGAGCACCTTGATGCTTTCTATAGTTACGCAGACAACCTCAACATTGAAAATGAAGATGTTTGGATGAGAGTCTGTGTCCAGAGCCTGGATGGCAAGGTGAGGAAATGGTTCAGAGGATTGGCCCCCGGATCTATTGCTGGGATCGAAGCCCTGGATAGTGATTTCCTGAGGCAGTGGGGCGATAGGAAAGATTTCATGTGCTACATGATAGAGTTCAGGTCTCTGAAGAAAATGGAAGGAGATTCTGTCTCTGACTTCTCCAAAAGATTTAATAAGATGTACAATAAAATTCCTGCCGAAATAAAACCCTCAGAAGCCTCGTCCAAAATTTCTTATGCTAGTGCGTTTGGCCCCGATTTTTGTCTTTTGTTGAGAGAAAGAAGATCCACCTCCTTAGCTCAAATGAAAGATGCGGCCATAGAGGTGGAATCCAATGTGTTAGAAGCTGACAGACTAAGGAACAAGGCCGATGCAGACAGAAGAAAGGAAAGGTCGAAAACCTCAAATCTGGATCATCGGTGCCCCACCCTCAAGTGGATGAACTGACCAAGATGGTGAAGTCCCTGTCTACAGAAATGGAGAGAATGAAGGTCAAGGGGAGGCAAGCATACAAGGGCCCTCAGAACATTGAAAACAAAGGAGGTTTCAGGAGGCCGAACAATTTTACTCCCCCGAATGTGCATAGAGAGAGGGGAAGAGACAAAGAAGACCAAAAAATTCAGGCCCCTTTCCAAAACAATTTTGTGCTCAAGGGGGAAGAAGGAGAAACAGACGAGCTTGATCTTGAAATCCATTGCTTCAGAGACACTCCTCCTTTTCCTCATCTCACTCAATCAACATACGAGGAGTCTCGCATGGACAGTCACCTAAATGAACTAAGCAAAGGAGACAAGGATACTGACAACCAAGGAAGATATGATCTGAGGTCGAAGAAAAAGATAGTAGCACCTAATGCTCTTGAGCGGTCCACTAGAACAGAGAATCCCGCTAATGAAGTAGCAGACAGTCACAAAGGTAACAAGCACCAACCCCTCTCTCCCATAGTCCAGAGTCATGTTCCCGAAATAAGAGAAATTCTGAAGCTTACATCTTCTTTTAATTTCGAGCATGAAATTCAAAAGATTAGAATTCCTATACCCCTGACCGAGTTGATTAAACATGAAGGGTTCAAGAAACACTTCTCTGAGCTTTTATGGTCCGAGGTCTCATGCCTTCCCACAGACTCCATCAATTTGCAAGATGAAAAGCCTGCAATTATTTTAGGTTTTATGGTAGAAGACAAGAATGACTCATCCCCTCCCTTCTACACTTCCTTGAACATACACGACAAGGTACTACACAACTTCTTAATGGATTCGGAGTCTTCTCATAAACTCATGCCCAAAACTGTCATGGAAGAGTTAGGGCTAGAAGTCACCCGAGCCTATCATGACCTCTATTCCTTCGAATCCAGGAGAATTCAGTGTCTTGGAGTTATCAAAGACCTGGTCGTGACCTTGTTTCAGTTGCCCATGAAAAGTGTGGTCATGGATATTGTAGTGGCCAATGTCCCCCCCAAGTTCGGTATGTTGTTATCAAGATCTTGGATAAAAAGGCTGGGGGGGACTTTGCAAATGGACCTCACATATGCTACTATCCCAGTGTTTGGAGGAGAGCATAGAAGGCTATACAGAGAAGCCCAACTGGCCTATATAATCAGTGATGAGGCCAACCCTACCAACCATCCCATTTTTTCCTTAGACACTAATTTAGGTTCCAGTGTGACACAACTCACCAATGCTCCTGAACCTCCTTGTAAACTCAGAAATCATCCCACCATTTCCCCTAAATTTCCTCCCTCCATCACCCCCGTCTGGAAAATGTTCTTTGATGGAGCCTCTTCCAGGGAAGGTGCTGGAGCTGGGGTGGTTTTTGTGTCACCTTCTCAACAAACCATATCTCTATCATACAAGCTATAATTTGAAGCTACCAACAATGTGGCAGAGTATGAAGCTCTTGTCCTGGGGTTAAGAGCCACAAGGGAAATAGGAATTCAGGAGGTGGCAGTGTTTGGTGATGCAGAGTTGGTGGTCCAACAAATCAGAAACACTTATCAGGCTAAGCACCCTCGACTCATGAGTTACAGAAATGAGGTATGGGACCTAATTGACAGTTTCTTCTCAGCATTTAACATTTCTTTCATCCCAAGAGAGGAGAACACAATGGAAGATTCCTTCGCTACATCAGCAGGTAATTTCAAAGTGCCCTTGCCGCCCAAATTCAGATATGAGGTGGAAGTAAAATACAGGCCCTCCATACCTGATAACGTCAAACATTGGAAGGTTTTTGAGGATGATCTCAAGGTCAAGAAATTCCTAGAGACTATCGAAGAATTTTCAGAGATGCATATCGACCAAGACTCGGTCTCTGAAGAAGAGCTTGATGGGGGTAATTTTCTGAATAAGATTGCAGAGCGTAACATTGTGCAGCTACCCAGCAATCATATTCCAAGAGGACTGGTTCCTTTGGAAAGGATTTTTGATAGAAACGATGTGTCATTAAAAGGGGAGACCACAGAGGATGACACTGGTACTATTCAGTGCAACATTGGGACCGAGAGTGAGCCCAAGTTTGTCAAATTGTCAAGAAGCCTGACAGAGGAGAAAAAGTTCGAATACACTGGACTTTTGAGGGAATTTGGTGACGTGTTTGCCTGGACCTACGAAGACCTCAAAACATATGACACTTCTGTCATCAAACATAAAACCCCATTAAAAGAGGAGGCAAAACCATTTAGGAAGAAGCTGAGACAGATCAATCCTATGATGTTGCCTATCATGGAGAGGGAAGTGAAGAAGTTGCTTCAAGCTCAGATCATTGTACCGCTGAGGTATTCAAAGTGGGTGGCCAACTTGGTGCCAGTAAGGAAAAAGAGTGGAGAGATCCGGCTCTGTGTAGACTTCAGGAACTTGAACAGGAGCTCACGAAAGGATAACTGCCCCTTACCAAAGATGGAACATATATTGAAGAGGGTAACAGGAGCTTCTAGGATGTCCATGATTGATGGTTTCTCTGGCTACAATCAGGTCTCTGTCCTGCCTGAGGACAGGGAAAAGACAACATTTACCACTCCATGGGGCACATTCATGTACGCCAAGATGTCGTTTGGATTAATGAATGCAGGGGCCACGTTTCAGCGTGCCATGGACATAGCTTTCGTTGGTGAAAAGGATAAATTTGTGGTCGTCTATCTGGATGACATCACAATGTTTTCAAAGTCTGATAAAGAACATTGTTGTCATCTCAGGAAGGTTTTCCTGAAATGCAGGAGTTTTGGCATTTCATTAAACCCCAAGAAATCTCTATTTTCCATGCAGATGGGAAAATTACTAGGCCACATAGTATCAACGAAAGGAGTCAAGATTGACCCTAGTAGAGTTGAAGCAATACAAGCCTTATCAATCCTGAGGTCCAAGAAGGAGCTCCAATCCTTCCTTGGTAAGATTAATTTTCTAAGGAGGTTTGTGCCTAATTTTTTCGAGGAGGTAAAAATTATAACAGCGATGCTAAGGAAAGGAAATGAAGTGAGGTGGACTTCTGAATCATGAAGTTCCTTTGAGAAAATAAAGAAGGCCCTGACTGAAGCCCCTGTGCTTATTAGTCCCGACTACTCAAAGGATTTCCTTATTTTCTCCTTTCCCTCACCTGACACAGTGGTTGTTGTTTTATTACAGACAAACAAGGTCGTCCTTGAGTAGTCTATCACTTATTTCATCCGAGCATTGAGGGATGTCGAAGTCGGGTATAACACTATGGAGAAGCAGGCCTATGCCCTGGTAAAGGCTCTCAAGGCATTCAGAATCTATGTCCTGCAGTCAAAAATCATCGCTTACGTCCCCTCGGCTTCTGTTAAAGACATTCTTATCCAGCCTGACATAGATAGGAGAAGGAGTGAGTGGATAGCCAGGATTCTGGAGTTTGACCTGGAAATAAAGCCTACCAAATTGATCAAAGGTCAGGGCTTAGCCAAGATGTTGACTGAAGCCAATTGCCAAGCTTTGGGGATAAGTCTCATCAATGAATGCTCAGGAATCCATCAGGTTCAGTTGTCTGAAAGGCAGCCCCCATTGGCTCGATGTCCTTGGTATAAGAATGTCATATACTTCATGCAGGAGTGGCGGCCTCCAGATGGCCTGCCGAGAAACAAAGCAAGAGCTCTGAAGCTCAAGGGAGTCAGATATTTCATTATTGATCAAATCTTATAATGGAAAGACCCCCTGGAGGTACTGTTAAAATGCATGGATCCACAATAGGCAGACAGGATCATGTTTGAATTTCACAGCGGCCTATGTGGAGGACACCACTTCTGGAAGGCCACAGCCCACAAAATCCTCAGGGCTGGATACTACTGGCCCACCTTGTTCGTTGATGTCCATAGAAGAGTTAAATCCTATATTACATGCCAGAGATTTTCAGGAAACCAGTAGCTCAAGTCTCTGCCTTTACAGCATGTGGTTGTTTCAGAACCCTTCCAACAATGGGGCCTAGATTTCATTGGAGAAATCCACCCGGCTTCCAGTGGGCAGCACAGATGGATCCTGACTGCCACAGACTTCTTTACCAAATGGATTGAAGTTATCCCCACCAGGAGTGCTTCCCACAAGGTAATTATTGGATTCCTGGAAGACCTCATCACAAGATTCGGCTGCCCAAGAAAGATCGTTACAGATAATGAAACCTCATTCAAGGCTGAACCACTGGTTAAGTTCTGTGAGCAATTCGGAATCAAGTTGATTCACTCCACTCCGTACTATCCCCAAGGAAATGGTTTAGCAGAATCCTCCAATAAAAGTCTCATAAGGATCATCAAAATATTATTGGAGGACAACAAAAAGGCTTGGAATTCAAAGCTGAAATTCGCTCTATGGGCTGATCGGGTGACTACAAAGAGATCTATAAGCATCTCCCCTTTCCAGTTAGTATAAGGAGCAGAAGTTGTCTTCCCTTCTCAGCTGGCTATTCCTGTAGCAAAATTCTTCTAGGATTATCAAGAAGAGCCTAATGACATGGTCAGAAGGATTCACCAACTGGTAGAATTCAAGCAGGTCAGAGAGCAGGTGATGATCAGAGTTCAGGACCACCAGCAAAGGATCAAGCAGGTTTTTGATAAGAAATCCAAGAAGGAGGAGTTCTAGGTAGGAGACCTGGTACTAAAATGGGATGCTCCTAAACAAGACAAGGGAAAGCACGGAAAATTTGAATCCCTGTGGATAGGGCCCTTCAAAATCTCAGAGGTTTTATCAAATAACACATATCAGCTACAGGATTTGGAGGGTGAAGAAGTTTTCAGCAGCCCAGTAAATGGGCATTTTCTTAAAAAGTGATTTGTCTGAGCCTTTCGTGGCTCCTGTGTTTTGTAAATATTGTCTTTTCTATTCTTCGTTTTTACTTTTATTGTTTCGGCTTAGTAAATGACTCCATGGCCCAACAGGAAGGCACTGGAACTGCAAAATGAGTTCTTTGATCATCACAGGGATGACTCTATCCCTCATGGAGCCTAATGTTAGTAACATTTTTCGTTCGAGGCACAAGAGTATTCAGGATTGCAAATGGCGCGAGGAGCACTGGGCATAGCTCATAGAAGAAATCTATTTCGGGCTTAAATAAAGCGAGCGGACACTTCATTCTTTTGTGGCAAGAATTCATCAACAGAGCAGAGCAGAGGTTGATGGGTTGTTGCAGCTAACCGAGTCACGCTAAGTATGGCACAAAAGGGTTTTCAAGGGGCGTAAATCACGATCAGTACAAGCACAGTAGTTATTTCTCGAACTCGGGGTTCGTAAGTTCGGAGGGCGGACTATGTCTTTTAGTTGCGCGAGATTGCGAGTTTTGAAAAGTGCTCAGAGGGGGTCAACCTTCACTGACCATCACATCTCGGGACTTTGCAAGGGGAGAATGCCAAAGTTCGATACTCCAGCTCGCGAAGCTGCGAGTTGCGAGAGGTGTTAGTACTTGGGCTCTAGCCGACGGTTACATGCAGAGAGCACTGACCATAAAGGGGGCCCGACCCATATTGCCATCTCGGGGATCAGGAGTTTAGAAAAGGGAGTCGAGGGTCTTTGACCCATGAACTCGTGAATCGCGAAAGGGAAAGAACTTTTAAAGTTGAGCCCATATTATCAGGGGGCAGTCTCAGCCATCCATTTGAAGCAGACACCTCAACTATGATAAGCAAGGATCATCTCCTTCCCATTCACGAATGTCGAAAGCGCCTTGGGAATAAGCACGTGGTCAGAGCCCGCGATCACTTGGGGAAAGAAAGGAGCTGTGTAAAGAAGGCCAAAAGTGTCAAGTTCAGTTACAGAAGGGATCATCGCGATCTCCAGGCATCATCGGATCCGATCTCAATATTGTTTCTCACTCAGAGTAAATGAAGGCAAAGAGAGGTGGTTGAAACCTCTCCTCAGTCATTAAGTGTGAAATATGGAGGGCCTAGCGAGCGATCTGCTCGAGAGGGTCCTGTGTACCCATTTTTCCGGAGAAGCCATGCCAAATTCCTTGACTAGACAGAGAAGTCTACGCACACTATCCCGGCACTTAATGGCTCAGCTACCCTCCCCCTACAGGAGTCATGAGCAGTTAAGGTGGCATTTGGCAGGGATTATCCATCCGAATTCGGTTGAAGGGACACCATGCTTTGGATGGATAAACATGCCTCTGTTAGGTGAATTTTCCTGAGTATATAGACTCAGTCTTTGTATTTTGTGAGATATCGATGGTTGAGAAAGGCTCCCAATTGTAAATTTTTGATGAAGCGTTGTTCGCTCTGTTTTATTTATATGGCATTTGAGATTTCTTACTTTATGGATGTCAGCTTCTTTCCATTTCTTTGTTTTCCGTGTTAGAACAGCTCGGAATTGGAGGATCCAGTCGAGTTGTAGTTGTTATAGGATGATGTAGGTTGGATCACTGTAACAGTTACCTTGTTTCTAATCGATTCTTGTGACTTTCTTATCACTGACCGACTTAGAATTGAAGGATTCAGTCAAGTCACCCCTCAGCTGCTTGAAGCTCTGGACCAAGAGGATCTTGGCTTCGGATTTTTTCATCCTCAAGCTTCTGAAGGCCTTTTGCCTGAGGCAATATTTCTCGTCCTTTTCATAAGTCTTCTATATACCACCCTTTAATCCATTCACTAACAGAAGTTGGATCGAGACCTCCCTTGCTGCATACATACCAGGCCCGGTTTCCTGAGTTAAGGTTTTATCTTCTCAAGTCTTTATCCATTTGATCACCCCATTAAACAAATTGTGACATAAAACTGATGGGCGTTGGGCTCTGCTCCTGCTAGAAATCTAGGGGTGACTTCTGACACTAACAGGTTTATTAGACAGATATCTGATAGCAAAATGATCAGTATACAAAATGACCGGATAACCTGTTATATAATGACGAAATTTGTTGATGGCATGTATAACAGCTGAAAACTCTTTCTCTGTTACTGTATAATTAATTTCAGCTGGATTAAGATTCTTTCTAATAAAATAAATTGTGTAAGGTTTCTTCTCCTCCTCCTGTCCAAGGACAGCGCCTATGGCAACATCTGATGCATTGGTGGAGATGTGGAATGGTATTTTCCAATTTGGCCCCCTCAAAACCGGTGTTGTTGAGATCAACTTTTTGAGTCCTGCAAATGCCACATCACACTTTTCAAACCACTAAAATTCTACATTACCAGTCAAATCATGTAAAGGTGCAACAGTTTTTGCAAAATTTTCCATAAACCTACGATAGTATCCTGAAGCGTCAAGGAAACTACGTACCTCAGTTTGTGTGTGTGGTGTGGGTAGATTAAGGATTACCTTTATCTTTGTTGGGTTTACCCTAATTCCATCTACAAAGATATAATTCCCTAGTACCACACCTTCTGTCATCATCATGTGACACTTTTTGTGGCTTAAACATAACCTGGTCGCGATACATCGTTCTAGTATTTTCTCCAGGTTATTCAGTGCTTGATCGAAGTCATCGTCATAAGGAGTGAAATCATCCATATAGAATTCAAGTCCTTCGCTGATCAGATCGTTGAATATGCTCAGGATGGCCCTTTGAAAGGTGGTTGGAGCGTTACAAAGTCCAAATGGTAATACTCTGTATGCAAAAGTGCCCCAGTGACATGTGAATGTTGTTTTATCTTGATCTTCTGGGGCGATATGAATCTGATTGTACCCGCTAAAACCATCTAGGAAAGAAAAGAAATTCTTTCCTACCAAAGTATCCAGGACCTGGTCAATGAAAGGCAAAGGGAAGTGGTATTTTTGAGTGGCTTTGTTAAGTTCCCTGTAGTCAACACAGATGCGCCATTTCCCATTTTTCTTTGGGATGATCACTAGTGGGGAAACCCATCGACTATCTGAGATGGAATATATAAAATTTACGTCCAACATTTTTTGTAATTCTTCTTTAACGATATCCCTGAGGTGAGGATTTAATCTTCTGTGTGGCTGGTAGATAGGTCAAGCTTCTTTTTCAACATAAATGTGGTCTATACAGAGTTGTGGATCAATACCTTTCATATCAAAATATTCCCATGCAAAATCTTGTTGTTATTTGGAGAGGACATGAATTAAATTTTGTTGTTGTTGTTCATCTAAATTGGCATTGATGTTTAGAGGCCTTCCGAGTGCAATCTCGATGGGTTTGTTGTTATGAACGGTCGTAGTTGGAATTTGTTGTTCCATTAAATTTTTCAGCAGGTCCTCTTGTGCTTCACAGTCTAGAACAGCTTGGAGCATTTGGCAGGCCGGGTTGCTCATGGTAGCAGAATTATTGATAAACCCACTGATTACGTCATCCTCTAACTGATTTTTAAGTTTGAGGGATTCTTTCTGCGTAAGAGGGGCTCGTAAATATCTCTCTGGGTATCGTGGTGGTGGAAATTGTGGATATACAAAAGTTGGAGTAGGTTTAGTAGGAGGATATAAAATGAGGTTCTTCATGATACCCCCTCTAGTGATTGTCATATTTCTTGTTCGACATCCTATGTACGCATCTGCTGTTGCAAGCCATGGCCTGCCCATTATCAATGGATGCCCTTCAAGTCCACCTCTTGGATTGATGATGAGGAAGTTTGCCAGATATTCCCAAGAGTTGACGGAGATGGCTATATCATGTAATGTGCCAACTGGTCGAACTACCGATCGGTCTACCAACTGCAGCATTATTGTTGTGGGTTCGAAGGAGTTAAAACCAAGGGTATTGCAAGTTTTCGTAGTCAATATGTTGATGGCTGCTCCCAAATCAACTAGTGTATTGGGAAAAGAGCAACCCTGGATCTGAACTGTTACTATGCGATTCCCAAGATCTGCATATTTAACTGGTTCTTGTCTACCTGAAATTAGATCAGATAAGGCTCCTACCACGCAGACTGTTGATGATGGATTTTTAATTTTTCTGACGGTTTTTCTCCCACATAGCTCTTTGATTGTTTTTGTGTAGATGGGGATGTCCTAAAGAGATTGCAGGAGTGGAATCTTGATATATAAATTCTTGAGTTCCCCTATAAGGTCGAAGTTGGGATATACGGTCGGTTTTGCTATCATCAATCTTTCGGGGAATGGAGGGTAGGGTTTTGTACCCTTATTAGGATCTTGTGATTCGACTGTGTCTCCCCCCCGCTTGATTTCTTCTGTTATTTCCATAGTCGGAGGTGTTATTGTTGTTTGTTTCTCCTGCCCTTGAAAAACATCATTTTCTTCGGGGGAGATTATTCATCCCGACCTTAATCATAGTTTGTTGCACCCCACCAAGTTGATCTCCCCTTCTCCATTTTCCATAATCTGGACGAGTTGAGTCGGTCTGTTATTTGGATTTGGGTGAGGTTGGGCTGGTAGTTGAGGGCGCAATTGGGATTGTGGATTTTGGGACAACTGAAGTGGGGCTTGTAACGTAGGCTGAGTTTGAGGGGCCATCCCCATGGGTTGATTGTTTATCCCCATGGGGCGCTACCAATTCTAATTCCAATTTGGGTTTTGGGCAGTCATGTTGGGCCACTGTGAAGGGTAAATGTTGTTATTGGAGTTTTTCCAGGATGAGGTGGGATATTGTCAGTTAGGCCGGGTAGAAGGTGTAGTTGGCTAATTCTGCCAAGCAGAGAGTGCAGTGGGATAGTTTTTCCAAGTGGGATTTGCAGGTGGATATTGTTGGGGTTGTCAGTTTTGATTAGTAAATGGATGACCGTGCCATGTGCTACCAGGAGCTTGCTAGTTATACTACCCGGGGAAGAAAGAGAAAGGGTCCTGCAATGTATTTGGGGGCCGATTCTGCCATTGGCGATGCTAAGCCATTAGATATAATGGTTTTTTTTCTTCTTCTGCCTCCCTAAAGACAACTTTCAGTCCAGGAAGTGATGGGCATTGTTCCATGTCATAATCCTTGGCGCAGATAGCACAAACTCGGACCACGTCCAAAGGGAAATCCCTTGGGCCATGTTTCCTTCTGCACCTGTGGAAAAATATGGCTAATGATTGTTCTGCTTCTATTTTTTTTTGTTTGGCCTGCAACACATCCAATTGTGTAGTCAAAGTGCTCAGAATATATGTTTTAAAGTTTTCTAAGAGATTACCAACTTCAGCTCGAGTAACACCCCTGTTGGTAATATTGTTATTTATGGTGAAGGGAGTACGTATCCCTGATCTGGTCCGTGAACTTCCTCTTGAGCACCTGATGCACAATAGAAAAATGTCATCAAAAGTTTCTTGATAAATATCACCTTTCCCCATTAAATTCAACGTTTCTACCCTTTCATCTTTCATACCTTTAATCAAAGTTGCCTTAAGTACTTCCCCTGGTAGCGTTCCATAGGGTGATCTTTGTAAATTATATTGAAATCTCTCTACATAATCTTCTAATGATTCATTTTCTTTTGCAGTCATTTGAAAGATTTCATCTTTTAGGTCTCTAGTTATACAATAATCTTAATATTTTGTCAAGAAGGCTCATTTCATTTCATCCCATGAGTTTATAGCTCCTCCCCCTAATCCCATGAACTAGCATAGAGCTGCTCCTTTCAAAGTGGAGGGGAACAATTTTAATTTTTGGGGTTCATAGGTGTAATCATATCCTCTACATATGACATCAAATTCAAATAAGAATGTGTTCGCATATTTTGAGATTAATACATGAAAGGTTGGCAGGTTTTGTAGGGGAATAACCTTCATGGGGGCATTGGCAATTGGATCAACTATTGGATATTCCAAAGTGGAAGTCTGGGGACGTTGTGGATTTCGTTGTGCCATTTGATCGAAAATATGCCAGAAATCTTTAGGGATTTCTTGATTCGGATATTTTATTTGAATTGATTGGTTATCTGATCTTCTAGGGGATCTGATTACACTCCCTCTGTCTAGAATTTCAGGTATGCCTTCTTCTTTTGCAGGAGATTTAGGATTGGGTGGTGGGTCTATCTTAGTTATTCCACTAGTTTCTCCTTCTCCTACCTCCAGGTTACAAGAGTTTCCCTCTCCTAAAGGGTTGAGGGGTAGAATATATGTGATCTGAAAACTTAGCTCAATCCCTTCATTTTTTCTATGAATCTCGACGTGGGCTACAGTTGGTGAAGCTTCCACCTAAGGGATTCGGGTGGATCATTTTCTAGGTCCAACCGAGGCTTGAGATTCTACTTTTTAAATCACATCGTCTATGAAAGTACTTCTTCCAGGGAGCACCGAGCCCTGGGGTTTGGTAATTTTTTGTGGAGGTTTTGGTTTTTCAAGATCTTTCTTCTTAGTCATACACACTTCACACAACAAAAAGGAAAAAAAATTGAAAAGGAAAAAAAACACCTATGTAACCTCTTAATGCGTCGGCTGGAGGTAGGCGCTAGTATAAGCATCTTACTTATTACCTGCATAGGTTCTTACCTTCCATCTTCAATACCTCATCCTCCAGAGGCACAATCTATGCTTCCTTTGACATTCTTCCCCGACAACGGCACCAAAATGTTGAGCTCTAAAGATGTCTAAAAACAACCTTAGTTTAACATTAATTTATCAACCTGAGGATTTGTCTTTTATCTCAAAGAATATCGGCAAATTCTATGCAGATAGCTTATAGAGGCTAAAATCTTGTAGCGAAAGCAGATCTGAGTTTGTCAACAATCAAGTTTATTTCAGAGAAAGAATGGTGAGTGATTTCAGACTTTACCAAGAGATTCAACAATATGTATGGTAGGATTCGAGATGAGATAAAACCAACTAAATCCTCTGCCAAGATCACTTATGCCAATGCATTTGATGTAGATTTCTCCCTTATGTTGAGGGACAGAAGATCCACCACCTTGTTTTCCATGCAAGAAGCAGCCATTGAGGTTGAATCCAACATCTTGGCATCAAACAGGTTAAAGAATAGATCTGATAAAGAGAAGAAGAAACAGATAGAGGAATCCCCTTCCTCCTCTAACCCAACCACATCTTATCCTAAACTTGATGAAATGACCAAAACTTTGAAGGATTTGACATCTAAAATAGCTAAGTTGAAATGGGAATCTAAACAACCAAACATAGCTTTTCAAGGGGTTGGGAATAGAAATCCAAACCAATTTAGAAGGTCGAATGATTCCCCTCATATAATTCAGAGATAGATGAGGAATGTTGATGATCAAAGAGTAGTACCTCCTTTCCAAAACAATCAGATTGAGGAGATGGATGTAGATAGTGATGTTGTGGATGATGTTGTTGTACTTTTCAATGAAACATATTTTTACGCAAGTCACTTAACATAGCAATATTATGAGGTAGTTGTTGAGCTCTAAAGATGTCTAAAAACAACCTTAGTTTAACATTAATTTATCAACCCGAGGATTCGTCTTTTATCTCAAAGAATATTGGCAAAGTCTATGCAAATAGATTATAGAAGCTAAAATCATCTAGCGAAAGCAGATCTAAGTTTGTCAACAATCAAGTTCCTCAAACATTCATTAACGATTCTAGGGAATGAAATCTAAAGCTATGCAAAAGGAAAGGAACTAGCTAATCTATTGAATTCATTCTAAGAGAAGTAATTGAATCTAGATAAAGACTTGCAAGAATTACTATCATTATGAATCAGAATTGTTGAAAAGAAAAAGGCGAATTACTCCATCTATGGAAAGGAACAGAGAATGTAATCTAACTGAAAATAGACGGCAATCATATTTCTATTGAAAGGAACAACAACTATATTCTAGCAGAAAGGAACAACAAATGTAAACTTATGAAAGGAACAGAAAATGTAAACTTATGAAAGGAACAGCAAATGTAAACTTATTAAAGGAACAACAAATGTGAACTTATGAGGAACCTTCATGCATTGAATCTCAATAATGGGAATTGGAACAACAATCATTCAGTACTTTCAGGGAATATCTATTTCTTGCAATTGACATGAAACCATCAACACACTTATGCGTTTGTTAAATACTATAAAAGAAAATTGAATCACAAGACAAAATTTGAGCTGATACAATTATAGATCCAACAATAGCTCCTTCAGACTGGGCCCTCGATCCTTAGAATCATTGTTATTAAAAACTCAATATATAAAAATGGAAAAACTACTCAAGGCTTCTATTGATTTCATAGCTGGTACAACATTTTTACAAAAACTGCTAACGCATAGCAATTCTATATTCTCTATTCTTGAGTGCAAAATCTCTCCTTTCTTCAAGATCTATTTACCCCTTATGTGTTACAATAATATGGGTAAATTAAGCTATCCTGAGGATCGATAGATCCTCGAGATTGCTTTACTACTACAATGAGTAACTCAATTATCTTTAAAACTGCTTCGTGTCATAAAGTCTTCAACCTCCAATAGCTTGCGCATCTTCAAGACTCCCCTTGCTATCTTGGGTTTGGCAATATTTAACCAATCCTACAATAAAACCAGACAATTCCAATCATATTTAGAATCTATGTAATCTAATCTCCAACAATCAACACTAAAGGGTATATTATTCATTTTCTATTCTATTTACTTCTAAATAACTGAAAAGTCAATCAAAATAATATCATGAAATGTGGGATAAAGGAAGATATTTATACCTATTTCATAACCTAACAGTAGCACAACTGTCATATCAGTTTGATATTGAGATAGGGGAAGAGAGAGTTATTCAAGGCTAGCCACAAAATAAATATGACTTTAGGCCTAGAACATGCACTCCTAAATCCACCACCTCCAATCAAAACAGAAAAAAAAAGGTTCTTCCCAAGCCAAATACAAGCAAGGGTGCATTGGCTAAAGCTCACCAGCCTCCTACATTTAAACCTTTTGTCCCTGAAGTAAATGAATTTGATAGGCCACAAACATCTTTCATCCTAGAGCATGAGTTGAGAAAGATCAAGATCCTTGTACCTCTGCCAGAATTGTTGAAAAATGATCCTTTCAAACAATCCATTATGAAGGTTGTTCAGCCACCTACTTCAGTTGTAACTTTTGATGTAATTAGTTTGTAGGATGAGAACCCAGGCATTATTATGGGCCCACACATTGAATATGGATCTGATGCTTCTCCACCATTCTACATATCTTTAAATGTCCATGACAAGATCCTACATAACTGTCTCATGGACTCAGGTGCCTCACACAATGTCATGCCTAAGGTTTTTATGGAGGAACTAGGTCTGGATATCACCAATCCCTACCAAGACCTTTACTCCTTTGACTCCAAAAAAGTCAAATTTTTGGGATTAATAAAAGATATGGTGGTTTCTTTGGCACAGTTACCCATGAAGAGTGTAGTGATGGACATCGTTGTAGCTGACATTCCACACAATTTTGGTATGCTTTTGTCCAGGACGTGGGCCAAGAAGGTTGGAAGGTCATTATAAATGGACCTCACATATGCCACCATCTTGTTTTTTGGAGGAGACAACAGGAGGCTATACAGGGAGGTCATATTGGCCTATATCGTCAGCGACTATCAGAATCCAAGGAACCATCCCATTTATGTTGTTGAGGATGAGATTGGATCATTTATTTTTCATCTAAATGGTGATGAACCAGAAATTATAGTCAACAAATGCAAAAAACAGTCACTAACAGATCAACAGAATAAAGTGTGGAAGATGTATTTCGATGGCTCTTCATCAAAATAAGGTTTTAGGGATGGTATAGTCCTCATTTCCTCTATGCAGGAGGTTATAATTCTTTCTTATAAGATGGAATTTGAGACTACTAACAATATAGCTAAGTATGAAGCTTTGGTGCTTGGATTGAGGGCTGCTAAAGACATGGACATTGAAATTTTGGCAGTCTTTGGCGATTCGGAGTTAATCATCAATCAAGTCAAAAACATCTATCAAGATAAGAAACAAAGGCTCAAACATTATAGAAACGATGTGTGGGACCTGGTTGACAACTTCTTTCTGGCATTTAACATCTCCTTCATTCCCAGAAAATCAGAAGGAAAATTATTTGGCATTGGCTCCCAGCACCTTTAGGCCTCCCATTGGACCAAATATGAAGTATTGGGTGGAATTCAAACACGGGACAACCATACCAGAAAGCATAAAACATTGGCAAGTCTTTAGTGATGACTTTGAGACACAAAGATTTCTACATACCATTTAAGAATTCTCCAATATCTCTATAGATCAAGAGGGAGAAGATGATGAATCCTCTTATCAACAAAAATCTCATCTGATGAACAAAGTGGTTGACCATAACATTGTGGAACTTAAAACAAACCACATATGTAGGGGTCTAGTTCCATTGGAAAGGTTATTTGATAGTCATGATGTCTCTAGAGGAGTTTCCATAAAAAAAATAAAGAAGAAGAAGTGATGGACTGCAACATTGGCATTGTTGAAAACCCCAAAATAGTCAAATTGTCCAAGGCACTACCTCCAGAACAAAAATACAGGTATTTCAACCTCATGAAAAAATTATCTAATGTTTTTGCATGGTCATATGAGTATTTGAAGACATTTGACACTGACATCATCTAGCATAAGGTCCCTCTAAAGGATGGTTCTAAGCCATTCAAACAAAATATCAGAAAATTTAATCCAATGTTGATGTCCATAATTGAAAAATAACTAAAAAGAATGATTCATGCCAGAATTATTGTGCCCTTGAGGTACTCAGATTGGGTGGCCAACTTGGTACCTGTGAGAAAAAAGAGTGGGGAAATATTCTTGTGTGTTGATTTCCGAAATCTCAGCAAGTGCTCTCTAAAATACAACTAACCCCTACCCAAGATGGACCATATTTTGCAAAGGGTAGTAGGTTCCCACAGAATTTCCTTGTTGGATGGGTACTCTACTTATAACTGGATAGTAGTAAGTGAAGAAGAAAAAGAAAAAACAACATTCACCACCCCTTGTGGGACATTCATGTATGCCAAGATTCCCTTTGGGATGATGAACACAGGGGCCACCTTTCATAGGGCTATGGATGTAGCTTTCGTGGGGGAGAAAGACAAATTTATGGTTATATATTTGGATGACATCACCATTTTCTCCAAGTCAGATGATGAGCATTTACAACACCTTGAGAATATTTTCCGAAAATGTAGAAGGTATGGGATTTCTTTGAATACCAAGAATTCCCACTTGTCTATGCCACAAGGTAAACTCATAGGTCACATCATATCAGCAGGAGGTATAAAAATAGACCCCAAGAGAGTGGAGGCCATTCAGGAAATTGCAGTCCACAGAAACAAGAAGTTTATTCAGTCTTTTATAGGTAGAATAATGTTTTTAAGGCGATTTGTGCCAAACTTTGTTGAAATCATAAGGCCTATCACCAACATGTTGAATAAAGATGTTTTTATCAATTGGTCACAGGAGGAAAAATAATCATTACAAAGGATCAAAAAAACTTTGGTTTAAGCCCCTGTATTAGTCAGCCCTGAATATGCCAAAGAGTTCTTTATCTTTTCTTTCACCTCCGAGGAAACCATTTTTGTTGTGCTACTACAAAAGATTCACAAAGGGCATGAACAACCCATATCTTGTTTCAGAAAATACCTCTGAGATGTTGAGCTGAAGTATGAAATATTATAAAAGTAGGCCAAAGCGTTGGTCAAAGTTTTGAAATCCTTCAGGGTGTATGTGTTACAATCTATCTTAACATCCTATGTACCTAGCAGCAGTGTCAAAGAGATTCGGTTCCATCCAAAAAGTGAAGTGAAAAGAGGGAAATGTATTGTCAAGTTGATGGAATATGACCTACAAATAAATCTCTCCAAGTTGATTAAGGGGCAGGGACTTGCCAAGTTATTATCATAATCAAATTGTAAGGTGTTGGAATTGCATCAAATCTTCACCAAATCTAATGCACCCATGACACAGTCTAGACAAGATAGCATGAAGGTATTTGAAAACTACTCTTCTTCACCTTGGTACATAGATGTTATTTACTTTCCATACCACCTAGAATGTCCACCAGATTTGAAGAAGATGAGGGCCAGGTCTCTCAAATTAAAAGTTATAAAATTATGCATTTTAAATCAAAACTTGTATTGGAGAGATCCTGTTGGCATCCTATTAAAGAGTATTGATGAAAATGAAGCTAAACAAGTCAAAACAGATATGAACAGGGGAGTTTCTAGAGGACACCATCATTAGAAAGCTACAACCCTCAAGATGTTAAGGGCAGGGTATTACTGGTCCACCCTTTTCTATGTTGTATTCACTATAGTAAGGGCATGCAATGAATGTCAAAAGTTTGTAGGAAAACAAAAATTACTCTCACTACCACTGAAACCTATCACTACCAGTGGCCCCTTTCAGCAATGGGGATTAGATTTCATAGGTGATATAAATCCACCCTCCATTGGGTAGCACAAGTGGATCCTCACTGCCACTGACTACTTTACCAAATGGATCGAGGTTGTGCTCACCAAGAATTCTAATAACAAGGTGATTATGAATTTTTTGGAGACCCATATCTTTTCCAAGTTTGGTTTCCCTAGAAATCTTATAACAGAAAATACCCAGGAATTCAATTCCAAATCCATGATCGACTTATGTGGCAGCCATAAAATCTCGTTGACACATTCTACACCTTATTATCCTCATGGGATGGGTTGTTCAAGTCATAAAATAAGACTCTCATCAGGATCATCAAGAAATTGTTGACTGAAAACAAGAAATCTTGGGACTCTAAACTCAAGTACACCTTGTGGGCCGACAAGATCAGCACCAAGAGATCCTTGGGAACCTTTCCATTTTAGTTTGTCTATGGGATAGATGTTTTCTTCCCTACTCAATTTGGTCTTCTAGTTCGAAAATTCTTATAGGAATAAATGGAGGAGCCAAATGACATCCAGAGGAGAATTTTTCGGATTATGTAGGTTCAACAAAAGAGAGAAGCACTGAATCAGATAACCGGGGCATACTAGAGAAAAATCAAGTCAACTTTGGACAAAAAAACCAAGAAAGAAATATTTCAATAAGGCAACTTGGTCTTGAGGTGGGATGCCAAAAGGGAAGAAAAGTATAAGCATGGTAAGTTTTATAACCTCTGGCTTGGTCCTTTTAAGGTGGTTGAGGTTCTGGACAATAAAACATTCAGTTTACATAATATGGATGATTCTGAAATTTTTGGAGGCTCAGTAAATGGGCGCTTCCTGAAACACTATTTTGCTTAAAAGACTAAGGGAAGGTCCCTATTGTACCATAGTTGCTTTCCTTTTTGTTTGCATTTGATTAGCTAGTTTTTGTGTGAATAAAGACTCCATATCCCAACAAAGGCATTGGGGTGTGTTAGTGTTGTTGGTTTGATCTTCTTTTTGAGGACAGGAAAAAATTATGCCATCTCTAAATATAGCTATAAGAATTTAAATTGGAAGATGGACAAAACTTTAGCAAGGGTGCTAAAGTAACAGGATCACCCAAATTGCACATTGCAAAACTAATCGACGTCTCACACTCATTGCAGAAATAAAAAGCGCTCAAACATTAATCTCGTAGAGCAGTTCTGCAATTGAAACCATGGTATAGCTTGTGAAGTACACAAAAATCGATGGTTGATTGCGGAAGTTGGAGCGGTGTGGATCCAACCCACCCTCGACAACCTCCACAATCACGTACTAATATCACATCTAGGGTCCAATCTGAGAGCTACACGTGACGACAAAACTTGATGTCAAGCCAAATAATCAAAGGAAAAGTCACGAGGACCATACTTGCACTAATGAAAGACTTGGTTGGTCCTAGGAAACCAGGAGGTCTAAAGAATATGGAAAAGTCATCAGAGGATGAAGATAGTGCACAGGTGAGTAGAAGCAGCTACACATGGTTGACTAACAAAAACAAAGGTAAATTACAAAAAGTGGGAGAAAGATTTTGAGAGGTAAGGCACCTGATATACTACTCTTAGCACCTCATAGGGAAGTGTTATCCCTAGTTGGAGCCAATGTTGTAACCTAGGTCTGAACCCCCACCCTTTCCCTCCTTTACCCTATACATCTATCAAGTCCGATTTTTGTTTTGTGTTTGCTAAGATTATTCTCCATGATTTAATTAATCAGCTTCAATGCCCCCTACCCGTCTTTACTTATTTTGCACCATCTTTTTCTCTCTTGAAAGGTGATTACATGTTCTGGTTTGAGTTTGAAAATACTTTTCATCATGTTTATCACTAATTGAGCATGCAGTAGGTATACCAAGTTCTTTGTTTTCACGGGAAATATACAAAAGAAAAACGCAGAAATTCAGAGTAGTCAATTTTGGGCTCAGATTGTGCGAAAAGGCAGGTTAAATTTTCAACGGTGGAGATCCAACATTCAACTAAGATCAATGGCTTTCGTGAATTCAGGGTTTCATAATCCTGCGGGGTTTAACAATAAGCATGTTTAATTACTCCAGAATATTATCACTCTGGGAGATTCCAATCCAGAACAAGCGTGAACCTCCTAAGTTCCGGAGTGGGCCCTCACTACCACGCGGTCACTCTAGGAGGTCAGTTATCCGAGAGATTTCAGTTCAGATCAAGCACAAAACCCCGAAGTCCCGAAGTGTCGGAGTCTTTTTCAGCTGACGTCATATGCCACCTGTTGGTTGATTCCAGATGACACATCGCACTCATTTATGGTACTTTTGTTAAGTCATTTTCTATTTTTCAAGTGCAATGTGTCACTCTCTTTCATGTGGACACGTCAACGATAGTGGCATCATGTGAACATATCAGATCTCGGAGATCGCCACTTTAGGAGTTTTTAGTTTAGATTTTCAGTTCAGATCAAGCACAGTTCTTCAGAGCCACGAAGTAACGGAGCCCCAAATTTTTGAAGTGGGCCCTCACTTCCACATCATTCCGCAACATTGTCACACTGGGAGATTCTCATACTTGGCATTCAAAATCTCCTGAACCCCAAAGAGTCGGAGTGTTGAAACATTGAAATGTTGAAAAACTGAAATGTTGAAATATTGAAATGTTGAGACACCGAAATGTTGAAACACTGAAATGTCGAAACACCAAAAGGATTAAAGTCTTAATCCTAGGTTAATTAGAAATAAGTGTTGGTTAATGACTTCGCAAGTTCGTTCCTCTAAGAGATATGAATACTCTGCACCCCAAATCTCCCGAATGTCAAATTTCCAAAGTGGCTTATCTTCATTAATTACATATTTTGAGGTTGAAAACGACGCCAATCCAGGGAACGTCGATCCATTCAAAGGTGTCATATGGCTTTTCCGACAGTATATCGAGGATGGACAACAGGTACATAAAAGAAGATCGAAAATTTGGACCCTACAACTCCCCAACCAGGAACTCGAGGAGCTATAATCTGGACTATAGATGGAGTATTAGAGACTCTAGAAAAATGCCAAATGACTTGCTTCTTTCCCCCAAGAGATAAGTTGAATAAATACGTTGCCAATGCATCCAGTTATCTCTTAGTGGTCTCCAACATCACACATGGATGGAAGTGCTTAATACAGAACTGAGTTGTGTCACTCCTAGTCATTTTCTGTCAAATCTCAGTTCATTTCAGCATGTGCATCAGTCTAGTTTCATTGCTAGTAAGAGTTTTTTTGTTTAATTGCAAAACTCTTTTAGATTCAGGCATAATAAGTGGTCTTTTATGTGTGATAAGAACCACTCCTTTTTCATTAAGTCAAGCTCGAAGTATAAGTTAATTTACTCCAGCAGTGTGTTATTTAATTTAATAAGCTATTTTACAGTTGATGTTGTAGAGCTAAGCCTCAGTTTCACACTGGACGAAAGCCTCTACAACTCTGATAAATATACAATTTTTGTATGTTTTGGGGGTTTAGTTTTTAGAGGAAAGGATTCAAGCATCAAAATTGGTTGGACCTTTTGGCACATATTATTTTAAGGGAGTGTTTTCCCTTCCATTTCATCCCTTCGATGACCAACTGCGAAGAAGGGGGGCCTAAAAATCCCCACAAATGTGTTTCAACCAAAGTCAGGGTGTGTTCTACTAAGGCGTGCATGTATCGGGACCAGGGAGAGTACCACTTTGGGAATTTTGAATTTCACAAAGGCACATAGAAGATCTAGGCCATCCAACAAGGGGACATGTGGCACGCAATTGGCATTTCATGATTTCGTGAGTTGGAGCGATTAAGGAACACAGTTTCAAAACGCGCAAAATGCGAAATCACGAAATGATCTGAGTCGTCCTTATCAGTAGGATGTGCGGCACACGATTAATCATTTCATGATTTTGGGGAATGGAGCAGTTAAGGGGCCGATTCATGAGGACTCATGAAGTGCGAAATCATGAAATGATCAGATTCGTCCAATCAAAGAGGGGTGTGTGTCAGATGATCCGAGCATCGCTATTTCATGACTCGAGGTTTCGAGCAGGGAGCATAGTGAAAAATCCCGACACGTGAAATCGCGAAGCTCTCAAATTTTGGGCCCATGGTCATAGCTCGTGGCCCTATGGTGTGTGGGTCCCGGAAGAATATTAGCACATGTCGCGTGGAGCTGGTAACGTGGGGTCTTCGAGGAAGAAATATTGGTTGTCAATTTATGAGCAGATCCGACCGTCGATCTAAATTTGACCATTTCATGATTTTGAGCATCAAGATGTTGTGAATCAAGGGGAGTGAGAACTCTCGATATGTGAAGTCCCTAAATTCCAATTCTTTAAGCCTGATTTCACGGTCCACGGTCGCATGGGGCGATAGAAAGGAGCTGCGCAAAAGTTGGAGCACACGAATTTATTGCAGAGAAAGAACTGTGTGGCCTCGAGCCACTAGGATTCACTCAAAGAATTTGCATGCTCACCTAATAATTCATGGGTGTCAGGGCTCCATCCCGATCTTGATGCAGTTAGTTAATGGAAATGGGGGAGGTAGTTGAAACCTCGTTTCATCCTGTAAATGAAAAGCATGGAGGAGCCGACATGGAAAATAGAGTTGTCAGCCTGTAGTACCCCTGTGAGTGGTTTCTCTTCCAAGCCCATATCAATCCGAGATCACGTCTGAAAGAAGAATACAAGTGCGTCCTAACAGAGGAATATACAGATGCCAAGCCTTGGATACAGTGACCATAGTGTGCTTTTGTAGGGAGCCAGTTCCAAGTATATGTAGGCATTTTTTCCATTTTTGTAAGGGTCGATGGTAGAGCAAAGCTCCCGAATCAAAAAATTTTAATGAACTCTCTGGTTATCTGGTTATGTATATGAATTTGAGACCTCTTGTTTAATGACAGTCAGCTTCCTTACTCCCTCTTGTTTTCCTCTGAGGCTGAAAGAGTTCATGATTGACGGATTCACTTGAATTATTGTGACTGCATTATGATGAAAGTTTGATTATAGTGTTGTTATAGTTCCTTTCAGTTTCTTTGAGATTTAAATTCAAGAAGTTCTTGTGTTTAAGTTGTTCCTCCATGGGCTACCGAAAGACTTGATGTCCTTGGAAGACCTCTACATTTTCTCATCAAAGTCTTCCTCGTACTCACCCTTACTACAACTTACTGTCTGAAGTTAAACCAAGACCTCACCTGCTCGTGCATATCAATCCACATTTCTAAGTTAAGACGATATTTTCTTGAGACCACGCCCAATTGACCCTTTTATAACCAATTTGTGACATAAACTCTGATGGGTATCAGGCTTACCTCTCCCGCAATCCAGGGGTGAATTCTGGTGCTAACATATCTGGCATCGCTGCCAAGGATGAAATTGAAGATTTTCCTTGGGTAGAACGACAAAAAAATTCTAATTCTGAAGGTGCCTCAGACATTAGAACCTTTGAAGATTGCAACTGTGCACCTGGTGACTCCACTGAGACAACTCCATTGTCTCAGCTCCACTGTTTCAGTGTGACTTCTTCTGGATACACCTGGTATCCCCCTGGGATAACACAACAATCAGAGCTGATCTTTGATGGTGGACAATGACCAGACACACTCATTCTGCATATCATCCACCTAACAACTCCATGGTTGAAGGAGTGATTGGTGACTCCACTGGTTTGAAATGGAAAAAATATTGGCTCGGAGGTTTTCTCCCTTTAATTTCTATGATGTCCCTGGTTTTCCCAATGTTGTTCCTGCTCCAAATGAATGGAATGATTATTTTCCTATATTTAGAGAGTGCAAGGAGGACAACCCTGCTCAACATCTCCATGAATTTCATGAACTCAAGCACCAGTGGGAGATACATCATGAGGATGTATTGATGAATATGTTCTTGTTCTCGTTAGCAGGGGATGCTCGTGCGTGGTATCATTCCTTACCCCCTACTAGCATCTCCTCCCTGGGGCAGTTTCATGCAGCTTTCAACACTCATTGTCAGAATTTTTATCCCTCTGAGTTAATTTGTCATAGTTGTTGTGAGGGATACAATGACTGTTTTCAAGATATAGCTGCTTCTTACGCAGGATGTAAGGGTGAGGACCATGAATAAGAAGATGCTCTGGGCGAATTAATGGATCTGATTAAATCTCTCTCTTCCAAACTAGAAAGGTTGGAATCTGGAGAAAGCGCAAAGGATTTCCTATCTCTTGAAGAGGATGTTCTTGACAACCCTACTCATGATGATAGTATTGAAGATTTCATAGTTGTAGAGGCCCTACCTTCTGCTCCTAAGATGCTTGATGTCCCTAACTTCAATTATTATTCAGATGAAGAGCAGCAGAGCCCCACATTACAGTTTGCTGACCAAAGGAGCACCCAGCCTGTATATGACAATTACGAGTCAGATTTCGAGTTGGATGTGCAGGATTTCCAAGAGCATGCAGTCGAGCCATGTCCTCTATCCATTAGCAAATATTTTCATGAGGAAATTATCCAGCCTGAGCAGTATGATGAAGAGAAGATTTTCCCCTCGGGTCTTGTCTATGATGATTATGATTATGACCCTTGGGAGAGCCAAGAAGAAGAACCAGAAGTGCTACATGAGCAACAGAAGGGGCATTTTTTCCCCTGTCTAGAGCCTGTAGGTGAGTAGCCTTCACCTAAGATTATTTAGCCTGTATCAGTTTCTCATCCACCTCTGCTCTCGAATAATATTCATCTATGCATGAGCAGCTGTGGAGATGAGCAGGTTTTCTGCTACCCATTTGCCATGTTTTTCCACTCAGTCTATGAACTTGTCAATGAGTATATAGAGTGGCATTTCCTTTATATCTTGGAGCCACCCTATTTCATCTCAACTTCATCCTTTGAAAGGGAGCTAGAGGGTGTAACCATTCTATTGTCACGGTTGCATCAGCTGCTAGTGATCACCGACAGAGTAAAGGAGCTTCCATTTAGGAATTTACTTGATTGGTTATGGTGGAAATTTGCTTTCACCTAGAACCATGTATTAAAATCAATTAGTTTAGGACTATACATAAATAATCTCCTTGGAGCATGTCTGTTTCATTTTGTTTTACTTATCGGATGGTATTTTTCAACGGGATGTTTTGGGGCTCGACTCCATAGCCCAACAGAAGGCAACTGGAATTGCAAAAGGAGATCTTAGAGCCTCGCAGAGAGGACTCTATCCCCCGTGGAGCCTAATGTTAACACATATTCTTGCAGGGGAGTGTTTTCCCTTCAGTTTCTACCCTTGGATGACCAAGTGCGAAGAAGGGGGGCTTAAAAAACCCCACAAATGTGTTTCAACCAAAGTTGGGATGTGTTCTGCTAAGGCACGCATGTATCGGGACCAGGGAGAGTGCCACTTTGGGAATTTTGAATTTGAGAAAGGTGCATAGAAGATCTGGGCCATCCAACCAAGGGGACACATGGCGCACGATTGGCATTTCATGATTTCATGAGGTGGAGCGATCAAGGAACATATTTTTAAAATTTGTGAAATGCGAAATCATGAAATGATCTGAGCCATCCTTCTCAGCAGGACATGTGGCACACGATTAAGCATTTCATGATTTCAGGGAATGGAGCAGTCAAGGGGCCGAATCGCGAGGACTCACAAATCACAAAATCGTGAAATGATCAAATTCGTCCAATCAAAAAGGGGTTCATGTCAGCTAATCTGAGCGTCTCGATTTCGTGACTCGGGGTTTCAAGCATGGAGCGTAGCGCAAACTCCCGACACGCTAAATCGTGAAGCGCTCAAATTTTTGGCCCATGGTCATAGCCCATGGCCCTATAATGTGTGGTTCTGGGAAGAATATTATCACCTGTCACGTGGAGTTGGTGACGTGGGGTCTTCGGGGAAGCAATCTTGGCCATCAATTTCAGAGCAGATCTGACAGTCGATTTGAATTTGACCCCTTCATGATTTCAAGCATCGTGATGTTGTGAATCAAGGGGAGTGAGAACTCCCAATATGCGAAGTCCCAAAATTCCAATTCTTTAAGCCTGAGGTCACGGTCTATGGTCACATGGGGTGATGGAAAGGAGCTGCGCAAAGGTTGGAGGGCCTGAATTTATTGCAAAGAAAGAACTGTGTGGCCTCGAGCCACCAAGATTCACTCAAAGAAGTTGCATGCTCACCTGAACATTCATGGGTGTCAGGGCTCTTGATGCAGTTAGTTAGTGGAAATGGGGGAGGTAGTTGAGACCTCATTTCATCCCGTAAATGAAAAGCATGGAGGAGTCAGCCATGGAAAATAGAGTTGTCATCCCGTGGTACCCCTACGAGTGGTTTCTCTTGCAAGCCCATATCGATCCAAGATCGTGTCTGACAGAAGAATGAAAGTGCATCCTAATAGAGGAAGATGTAGACGCCAAGCCCTGGATACAGTGACCAGAGCGTGCTTCTGTAGGGAGCCAGTTCCAAGTATATGTAGGCATTTTTTCCATTTTTGTAAGGGTCGATGGTAGAGCAAAGCTCCCAAATTGAAAAGTTTTAATGAAATCTCTAGTTATCTGGTTATGTATATGCATTTGAGACCTCTTGTTTAATGATAGTCAGATTCCTTACTCCCTCTTGTTTTCCTCTAAGGTTGAAAGAGTTCATGATTGACTGATTCACTTGAATTATTGTGACTGCATTATGATGAAAGTTTGATTATAGTGTTGTTATAGTTCCTTTCAGTTTCTTTGATATTTAAATTCGAGAAGTTCTTGTGTTTAATTTGTTCCTCATTCGGTTGTCAAAAGACTTTATGTCCTTGGAAGACCTCTACATTTTCTCACCAAAGTCTTCCTCCTACTCACCCTTACTACAACTTATTGTCTGAAGTCAAACCAAGACCTCACCTTCTCGTGCATATCAGTCCAAATTTCTGAGTTAAGACGATATTTTCTTGAGGCCGCACCCATTTGACCCTTTTATAACCAATTTGTGTCAAAAACTCTGATGGGTATCAGGCTTACCTCTGCCGCAATCCAGGGGTGACTTCTGGTGCTAATAGGACCTTCGCATATGATTGTAAATCTCTCTACCTGGTGAATATATATTGATGACAGATGTGTTTTATTTCTCAAGTATTCATGTGTTTTAATTTCATCTTGGATGAAAATTGTGATGTGTGCAATGTACATTTCCTTATTCTTTCATCTATTGTTCTAATTCATCTTTTTGTTGATTACGCAACCTACTGAACAACTATTGTTTTATCAAAAATATCAGTTATTTGAAAACCTGTTGTATGATTTGTATCCAGATATTTTTCTAGGCTTTAAAATATCATTTAATCTTAATTCTCACACAGCAGGTAATTCTTTGCATTGCTTGTTATTATTTTCTCTATTTATCTTTCCATATCCCCAATTGTTCATCAAATTTCATACCATTAGCTAAGGAGAAAAAACATTCATATTGTTTTTCCAGTCCAACCATATTTTCATCTTTGAAAACCTATCATTTAGCTGACCAACAAACTTAATAAATCAAAAACAAACCTTTCCAAACTTGAGGTGGCCTAGCTCTGCCCTTTAGAAGTCAGGTGCAGAATTTAGGACCAAAAGGTCTTAGTGGGGAGGAATGATCCAAAATGGATCCAAGAAGGAAAAAATTTCAAAGTTATCGAAATCAGATGAAACCAACGCCATTGCATATGGTTCGTCATGTCGATTCTAGCAGTATGTTTTTTTTTCCACAAATGGACATCGTATGCGAAATTTATGGTGATCTGAACTTTTTCCCAAACAGGAAAAAAAATTCAAAGTCAAAATTTAGAGGTCGTATTGTTGACATTAGCATGATGTGGCAGATGGAGTCATGATGTTGACGTGACAGCACCAGGAGGCAACACGTGTCAGGCATTTTTGGCATTTTCAGGATGAGTTGGCACGGTACAGATTTGACACGTGGAAAGGATGGATGTTGGCATGGTAGTCCATACGATCACGTGGCCCAGTGATAGTTTGACATGTGGCAGTACGAATGATAGGTGGAAGTGACATGGAAAGCTCCAGGAATGACATGTGTTGTACGACGTTGACTTGGTAAGTTGATTGGCATGGTGACTGCACGCTGACTAGTTTGGTACGGTCCAATCCAAAGGCAACATGTGGCCCAATCATAGGGCACCACATGGCACCCTGGATGAGGCCAATGTTGGCTAGGTAAAAAAAATGGTTGCACTCTGCACGATTCGACCAGCTGACCTCCACACAAGCCAAAGACTTCGGAACAACTAGCAGACCAACCAAGCTACAATGGTGCTTGTTATAACAACTGGCCCAAATATGATTTAGAGTGATGGTTGGCAGGATTTGGGGTTAGAGCCCGATCGGCAGGGGGCTAGTCCAACCGACCTGGGCTTATGGACCAGGAGCATACGACCAAGTGCAAAGTTCCAAAGGAGCCAGGCGGAGGTATAGGGCGCCAATTTTAATGCGTGGCCACATGGGCCATCCCATATGACTAGGAGCCCGAGGAAAAGGCGTTGGCACACCAATATTTCTGAAAGTAGGTTTTTACCTATAGTTATTGGATTTTATGTTGATTTTAGCATGATATTAATGGATTTTGCCCATTTTGGGGGGATCTGGAGCCCTTTTTTAGGCCAGATCTTGGGAGGAAGTTGGGAGGTGAACCCCAACTGAAATCATATTTAAACCAAAGGTTTTTGATAATCCAAGGAGTTTCATAAATAGAAGAATGATGAATATTTTGGAAGCTTAAGCCTTTTTTATGCAGGGAAGCCATTGAGGAAGCGAACTTTGGAGGCCATTTTTGGGAGCTACGCTCAACCTTTTTCAATGTCGCCAGTTGTGTTGGATTCTTGAGGTCGATAATAACACATCCATGCCATTTTTTAATCCATTTGATGCATTTCTGATGTAATTTTGAAGCATTGAATATTAATAAGAAGGCCTCCCCACTGAGACAAAGGCTCGGAGACTAGGAAACCTTGTCGAACTCCGTTAACAATATTGGCGCTATGGTTTGTTGATATTAATGTTTACTTTATTTTATGTATTTTTTATTATGGCTGCAACATTATTTCATTAAAATATTCTTCTTCTCGAACTCCTAAGTGGTAAATCAACTCATGCATAAACTTAACCATAGTCTTTAAAAGATCATTTCAGATCATTTTAGGCCATGATTTCTTCCTATTAGAAACCTCCAAACCCTCTTCCACCCATATTTTTCAAACGCTTTGAGAAAATCCTTGAAGTGAAACTCCCCCCTGTTGTAGTTAGGCACAATCCTATAACCCTTGTGGAAAGGGGTTTCATTGCCCAGTTTATGTTCGATAACACAATCATTCCAACATAGGATGAACACCTTCAGTAACCACTCACACAACTAGATCAAAGATCAACACACCAATGTTTTCATGTGGTAAAACCCCTAAGGGGAAAAATCCACGCCCCCAGCCAATGTGGCCACTTGGAGTAATTTATTAATGCAAAAGAAAAATTTACAGAGAGATTTACAAGAGATTTTCTCACAATCGATCATTGGAAAATGACCCTCCATGCTCTATAAATAGAGATCATGGACCAATCGAGTGTTAATCCACGGATCGAGGAGAATATGAAGCAACAGATCACTCTATGTTGGGAACATATCATGACCGTCAGATTTCCTAACTAAAAATGCATACTAAATAAAAACACTAAGAAACACACTTTTACCTAATGACACATTATACAAAGTTGAGATTAACTAAATCCTAAGTGTCTAAATATCTTAAAATCCCCCTTAAGAACAACTTGGGATAGCATTGAATGATTTACAAAGGAGACACAATAAGAGAAGGAAGGAGGAATTAGCGCTTATCCCCCCTTAATGGTAACTTCCTAAAATCCTAACATAGATTGAAGTTTGGAAAACTTCACATCTATAAGAGACTTTGTGAAAATGTCTACAACGTGATCTTTTGTAGGGAAAAAGAGCACTTCAATAACTCGGTCATGAATGAGCTTTCTGATGAAGTGCATGTGTAGATAAATGTTTTTTTTTCACTGATGTTGAACCGGGTCTTTAGCGAGCTTGATGGAACTCGGGTTGTTTCACTAGAGGGGTGTTGGATGTTGTTGTTGGAATCCAAACTCTAAAAGGATTTGTCAAAGCCATAATGCTTCTCGACTTGCATTAATCATTGCTCAGTACTCTACTTCTACTAAAGAAAGAGAAATTGCATGTTGTTTCTTATAGGCCCAAGTGACAGGTCCTGAACCAAGGCTGAAAACATAACCTACAATAGAATTTTGATCATCAGGGCCACCGGTCCAATTTGAATCAGTGAAACCAACCAATAAAGAAGTCCCCCTTAAATTGTAATGTAACCGGAACTAAAATGTACCCTGGACATACTGAAATATTCTTTTAGCTACTTTCCAATGGTTTTCATGGGTTTTTTCATGTATCGAGAAACAAGACCAATAGAAAAGGAAAGATCACGACGAGTATGAGTCAAGTATAAGAGGGTACCAAATAACTGATGATACAAAGTGGCATCAACTTCGGGAGAAGTACAAGTGGAAATAAGTTTGACTCTAAACTAGAAGGGAAAATGGGTTGGTTTACAATCTTCCATGTGAAAGAAGTGAAGAATTTCACAAGCATGCTTAGACTAGGAAAGAAAAATTTCTTCCTTGGTTTTCAAAACTTGGTGGCCAAGGAAATAGTGCAAAAATCCTAAGTCTGTCATTTCAAATTTATTCTTAAGGATGGTTTTCACATGGTTTAAAAGTTCTTGGTCACTACCAGTGAGGATAAGGCCATCAAAATAAAGAAAAAGGATCATGAGATGGCTTCCTATTTTCTTGGTATAGACATTGGGGTCAAAATGACATCTAGAAAAGTCAATATCAAGAAGAATTTTTTCCATTTTGGCATATCAAACTCGAGGAGTTTACTTAAGACCATAAAGAGATTTCTTAAGGCGACAAACAAGGCTAGAGTCATTCTGGACATAGCCAAGAGGTTGTTCCATATAGATTTATTCCTACAAATCCCCATGCAAGAATGTGGATTTAACATCCATCTGATGGAACTCCCATTTATGTGAGGCTACAAGGGATAGAATAAGGCAGATGGAATTCATTTTGGCTACAAGGGAAAAAGTTTCATTATAGTCAATTCCTTCAACTTGGGAGAATCCTTTGGCAAAAACCCGAGCCTTTCATCTTTCAAAACTTTCATATGATGCATACTTATTTCTGTAGACCCATTTACATATGACAAGTTTTCTTTCTTTTTGAAGAGGTACAAGATCCCAAGTATCATTTGCCATTAAAGAATGATACTCTTCATTCATTTTTGTATCCCAATCTAGATGACTTGAATCTTCTATAAATGTGTCTGGATCATGAGTCTTTGAAACTTGAACCAAAAGAGAAGAGGCTCGCTAGAGTTGTGAATGTGTCTGACGCTAATATGAAGGATCGTCGGAAATATCACCAGTTGCTTCTTGTCTCGAACGGACTCATCTAAGAAGTGGTGGTGTTGGTTCAGGTTTATGTTCAATGGACTCATCTGGAGGAAGGTGAGGAGGAAGAGGTGGATTTTCATCCTCACTTTCATCATCTGAAGATTAATAAACCAGAATAGAAACAAAAGAAGTCACAAACACTGAAGATGCCTACCATGTCGAAGAAGGCACAAACGCAAAATTAGGATCGCAGGTCAAGCGATTTTCATTAAATTTAATGTCTCTTCTAATAATAATTTCATCACAATGTGGTTGAAGAAGTTTGTAACCTTTGAAATCTTCAAAATAACCAACAAATATACACTTCTCACTTTTAGGTTGTGATACTTTCCATTTATCATAAGGAATGTGATCCCATGCTACACTGCCAAATACATGGAAGTGACTTACATCTGGATTAAGTTTAGTCCATGCCTCTTCTAGTGTTATATTCTTAAGAGCCTTTGTGGGATTGTGATTTATTATGTAATTTTCATAGTTAACGGATTATGCCCAATACTTTAGACTTAATCCCTTAGATTGGATCATACAATTAGCCATTTATTTTAATGTGCGGTTCTTTCTCTCAGCAACTCCATTTTGGCGTGGTGTATATGGAATAGTGTGTTGCATTTGGATGCCTTGTGCAGTGCAGTAGCTTGTAAATTGATTGTTCACATATTCACCTCCATTATCTGTTCTTAACCTTTGAATTTGATGTCCAAATTTCTTTTATACAAGGGCCTTGTAGGCCAAAAACTTGTCAAAGACTGCTCTTAACTTTTAGGAAGTAAACCCAAGTGCATATGGAAAATTCATCAATAAAAGTTAAAAAATACTTGCACTCATAAAAAGAAGGAGAAGAAATTGGACCACACGAGTCATTATGAACAAGATGCAAAAGGGTTGAGGCATACCAAGAGGCACATTTGTCAAAATTGTCTCAATGATGTTTGTTGAGAACACAACCAACACAAACACCATCTTTGCAAGAAACAAGAGGAAGACTAGTCACCATCTGTTGATTACATAATTGTTGCAATGAGAAATAATTTAGATGACCAAACGGCTCATGCCAAAGTTTGCTCAAGTCATCGCTATGAGCAACAAAAAATGATGGAGAATATGATGACCCAAAGTTTTCAAACTTGTACAACCTGGTAATATCATTAGTAATTCTAGTTGCAAGAACATGCTGAGCATATTTTAGATCCTTGATTACAACTTGGTGAGGTGAAAAATCCATGGTTTTACCTTCACCTGAATGAGTGATTTGATATGTTGATATAAGGTTGAAAGAAGGACTTGGAACATAAAATACATCATTGAAATGACCATTATCTACCTAAATTGTTCTAGACCCTACAACACTAAGAGATCTATCATCACCAACAAGTATTTTATTGGTGTTACATTCATTTAGAGAAGAAAATATGGCTTTATCCTTAGCCATATGATAAGATACTCTAGAATAAGCCACTCATTAGAAGAAGTAGAAGTTGCATTGAAGTAGAAACCAAAAGCATAAAGTGCATGTCCATGAGAAGAAGAAGAAGAAGAAGAATCAATACTTATATTGTGTTTCTTCATCATTGCTTCTAAAGTTGCCATATTTTTTTATGTTTAGATTGGTAAAGATCCAAACAGTAACCTCAAGAGGATATGAACCCCCCTACATTTTTATAGAGGTGGTACTCCTCTTTGGTTGAAGTGTTGGAAAGTTCTTTATATGATTATGCAATAAATGAAATATATCCCAACAAAGCTTGTGTATACAAATGTACAACCCTTATATACAGTTATACAAATATACATCATATCATTTAAGGAAAAGAATGATAAACTGTTTCAGTAGAGAGTTATGTCCATAAGTTCTTGGAGTCTCCTTTCAATAGACATTCTACCTTTCTTGTAAGATAAAATGAACCTGGAATTTGTTATGACTTTGCAAGATGAAGTAAAAATGATGGACATGTCTTCAAAGAACTTTAAATGAGTATTTCTTTAGAACTCAAAAGATATTTTGATAGACAATAGATTTGAAATCACATTATTTCAACTCAAATAGTAAGAAATCATTAATGGAGTGTCCTGAAAGAGTTCTTTGCAGAAGAAATTTATAACAATATCTCAAATATGACAAGTTTAATAATGTCATAAACAGGAGGGATGAAACAACCTCTACAAAATCTCAATGACAACTAATAAACTAAATGAAATATCAATTTCCTTTTTACAAGGAAGGATCTTGCTCCTTTGAACCTAAAATATTACAACATGACTAAAGAACTTAGAGAAATAATTGCTCAGACTCAAATATTCATGTTTGTCTGACAATACTTGAAAGATTTGATGGAAATAAACAAAAAGAAGAACATGTAGGGAGAAAATTTCTAGCAGACCAATTCATAGAATATTGGAAAGATAGATCTTTGTTTCTTGAAGACTCTTCACTATTATAGAGGCTTCTCACCTCCGACCTCTTGATGATATGAGATTCCAACCCTTTCTTTGATGATGCTCCCTTCTTTTAAAAACTGCTCGTAATGCTTTCTTGAAGTAGTTAGGGGAAAATTATTCTAGTGGTTAGGGTTTTCTCCTTTTTAAATCAATATTGAATGCTCATAAACGAGTTTTAATCCATTGGAAATTGTGCCTCCAAGTGGGACCCATTTAATCCTTAAATAAAATTTTATTAAATAAACTTTTACTTCCAAACTTGAAGTTGGATGTCTTGAAAAAGTAGATTGTGTTTTAATGTTTTTAGCATGATAGTTGATATTTCAACCATGAAAACCATTATAGGAGAAATCTTCATCATCTCATACATCAAGTCCTCCTGAGTGAACTTTGGAGGTATTGATCTCAAGTTATAGCTAAATGAAGTTGAGGTTCCAAACAGATTTTTCAGCAAATCGTGAAAAATTAGCTGACTGATTTTTTTTTAATTTTTGGAAGAATTATGACCAATTTCATCCCTTGAAATATATTCCATCATCTTCCTCATCGAAATACCTTTCCAACGAGGTATATTTTACCCAAAATGGACACCCACATCTTTAGTTATAATCTCTAGAAGATTGTTGCTCAGCAGTCGTCCATCAAATTCATGGATTAATCTTGGCGTTTGATTTAATTTCTCCCTTTTAATCATGAATGCATTGTGGTGGTTGAAACATTGGTTTTTATAATGAAAATCCCTTCTTTGTTATTCATGTGACGTAAAGGAACTTATGGAAGTCGTGCCTTAGATTAGCTCTTAGTGCCTTAGAAAAATTCATATCTCGGTAATATTTTGGTCATCCAGTCACTACCCTATCATCGCCCAGTCAACCTGTGGATGTCTGACATATCATGTCCAATCACCATTCAATTACCTTCCATGTGTCACTTGGATATATGCCCAAAAAAAATAGGACAAGAGAACCAATATTAAAACAATATGAGGAATTTGCAGAGTTACATGAATACGAAGGTTACAGATGGAGATAGGGTAAGAATCTTAAGAAATCACTATGTGGTAAGACTTAGTAAGATTGAGTTGTGAAAAAATCCAAGTGTTGAGTGAAGTGGAGAGGAGAGGTAAGAGGTAGTAAATAGAGTTGTAAAAATTTTATGTGTTGAGAATCGGTCAGATGGATGGAGGGGCATAGTATATGAAAGAATGATCACCAACCTGCAGACCTGTGAAACTCATAAATTTGACTAAGTGTTGGTAGAGTTACATGGTAAGAGGTAGTAAAAATAATTGTGAAAATTTCTAAGTATGGGTCCAAAATGAGGGTCGCGGAAGTCAAGGGTGCATTGTGAAGGACCTGGAGATGAGGTATAGTCATAAGAAGTATCACCGACCCACGGTATGTCATAAGAAATATGACTAAGTTTTGGAGAGGGGTTATGTGAAATAAAAATAATGTGTGAAATATGGGAAGGAAAATGTAAATGCAAAAAGGAAAATGGAAAAGAAAATGGGAAAATGAATGTGATCATGGAAAAGGCTAATTATGGAATATGAAGTATGGAGAGTAGAGTGGAAGAGGGAAAATGGTTAAGTATGGAGAGGAGAGTAAGGAAGAGATAAGAGAGGAAAATGGTTAAGTATGAGAAGAGAAGTTAAAGGAATATGAGACTAAGTATGAGACTAAGTATGAGAGAAATGACTAAAGGATATAAGAGTAATGGGAAAATGGGTAAGTATGGAATGAGAGTATGAAGAGGTGAAGGGATAAGAGAGGAAAATGGTTAAGTGTGGAGATGGAATATGAGAGTACTTAATCAAAAAATCGAAAATGGAGAGGAAAAAGGGGCACAACACTTAGAAAACTTCTTCTTGACATTCTTCAAAGTTCTTTTTGCAATCTCTTTGTCGGACTTCTGGAAAAAATTATAAATATCTTGAGCATACATATTCAGATTTTGATTCCGCAAAATGTATGATGAATCTAAAATTGAGGGCTACACCATGAGCTAATGAGCATGCATAAATTCTTTCTTTTGGTAAAAAAAAATTGTTCCAAAGAGTGAAAAATCGAGGTGACCAAATTTTTGACCAACAATCTTCTTAAAACATTTGGACTCATCATACCCATATTTCCCACAAAAGTTGCAATGTTCATCAGTCTTCTTATTTTTAGATTTTTCTCCATTGTCACCATTAGGAGTGGAAGCTAGTTGAGTGGGTTTGGGACTCTTTTTTTTCTTTTTGTTGTGGCGAGGATGTTGCTTCTTGTAATTCTTGGATTTATCTTTGTGTTGGGACATTAAGGCTTTGTTGGATGTACCTGCAATGTTGATCACTCCAAGTTGCACAAGATTATCTTTCTCTCTAATCAAAGCATCACAAAAGGACTCAAGAGTGGGTTTTTGATAAGAAATCCCTAGAGCTTCTATGGTGGCATAGAAGGTAGATACAAACACTAAATATGCACTACCAAGCTTAGCAAGAATAATATATATGCAATGTTAATCATCTAGCTTTACGTTCCACTCCTCGCATAAAATTCTAAGTGTTTTGAAGTTAGATAAATAGTATTTAATGCAAGAAAAATAATTTGGACTTAAATTCATTATCCAATTTTCTATCTAGTGGGATTGAATAATATTATGTTTACAAAACACAACTCCAATATTTTCCCAAGCTTTATTGGGGGCATCAAGTCCTCGAAGGTGAAACCTTAAATCATGAGAGATGGAAATTTTGATTAGTCCACGGGTTTATCCATTCCTATTAATCCATTTGACATACTTGTCATAATTAGTGGTTTCTTCTTCTTTTTGCAAGGTAATCTAGTACAATCCTTTACTTCTTAATAAATCCTCCTTATGGGATTTCCATTGGAAGTATTTGGTGCTGGTAAGAAAAATATCACTGGGAGAACACATATTAAATATGAAAAGAATATGTATTTAAAATATAAAACTGATGGTCTAGATGAAAATATCTCAAAAAATTAAGTTGTTTAAAAAAAAAAAAAACACTGAAAACAAAGTTCGAATGTGAAATTTATGTCCTTTTGAAGAAAGACATAAATGGTAACCAAAGACCCACGTGGCAGGTAGAAGTTGGTCGGCATGGTGATACCCCTCCTAATAACCTCATTTTGAAAAATCAGTTGCTTATGAAGTGACTCACTTTTATAGAATAATCAGGGATCACTTTTACAATAAAGTTACTTTATAAAATAAAGTTGCATGCAAAATAAATAACTTTAAAATAAAATATTAAAGCTACTTATAAAGATTCACTTTTATAAATTAAGTGAAATACACTTTACAATGGATGCATGAACTTTTTCAAAAAAAGTAACAAAAAAGAGACTTGAAATCAAGGTTGAACTCGAGACCTCTTACTTAATAAAGCAATTTTTAACCAAGTGAACTAGTGCAAAACATATTGTATCATTTAGAAGGAGGATTAGGGGTGTTATTGTTGTTGTTGTTTTGGAAGACGACCTTGGAGAGCATGCTCATAAAAAACTATTTTCACACAAGAAAAAATGTTGCTTCTTGACGGTAACAAGGGTTGGATCTCATTTAGCTTACCTGGAAAATGAAACTTTTCCCTCTATTTCTGAGTTACCAAGATCACACAGAGTGCACAACAAAGAGCATACATAGACATGA